>PVJS01048447.1:0-15049 GCA_004027185.1 Glis glis
AATGAGCCGGGTGTGGTGGCACATGCTTGTAATCCCAGTACTTGGGAGGCTGAGACAGGAGGATCGCAGGTTAGAGACCAGCCTCAGCAACTTAGTGAGACCTTCAGCAACAGAGTGAGACCCCATTTCAAAATAAAAAATAAAATAGGGCTGGGGGTGTAGCTCAGAGGTAAAATGCCCCTGGGTTTAATCCCTGGTACCAAAAACAAAAAACAAAAACCAAAAAACAAAAAACAAAAAAAGAAAGCCTAGATAGCCTCCATTTACCTCAAGTATAATTCGCCCCCACTGATTTCACATTTTCAGCACTTCTGCTGCTGTAGAATACTCTCCTGTGACCTTCACTAGCTACTCAGATTTCAGTGTTTGCAAAGGGCTCCGGTAGTGTTCGCTTGGCTCGTGGTGCCAGGTGCCGGCTTCAGGCTGTTGCTGCTGTCCTAATGCCCTTTGCCACCATTACAGAGTATATTGCCCAGGCAAAGGCTGCTTATAGATGCATAGCACAAAGTACAAATAATGAATGACTACCTATCTGGGTTAGACATTGTGCAATTTAAGAAATATCTGGAAACAGAGCTGCTTCCAAACTCAGCTCTCCTGTGTGTGACTTGGAGGCAAATCAAATTGTTATTTGCTACCTTGACCATAAAAACGAGGAAATGCACATTATATTTACCTGTCATCTTACTTCATAGAAATATTACCTACACTGGGGTGTAGCTCAGTGGTATAGCACTTGCCTAATGTGCAAGGTCCTGGAGTGGATCCCTGGCACCAAAAAAATGTACTTTAAATAATAATAAACATAGCCAGGTGTGGTGGCGCACGCTTGTAATCCCAGTACTTTGGGAGGCAGAGACCGGAGGATCCAGGTTCTCGGCCAGCCTCAGCTCTCTTTCTCTCTCTCTCTACCTAGTGAGGCCCTCCGCAACTTCGTGAGACCCAGTTTCAAAATAAAGTATAAAAACATAGGGCCAGGGGTGTAGCGCGGAGGTAGAACGCCCCTGGGTTCAATCCCTAGTACCGCAAAATAATAATAATAATAATAATAATAATAATAAACAAAAATTTGGTAAACTCCAAAGCATCTTACTTTTTTACATGAAAAAGTTGGAAGAGATCATTTTTTTAACTTTTTATGTTAATTTATTGGTGCATTGTAAATTGTAATTATACATTTTGATATATGTCAGGGTAAGAACATCATACATGCACACATTGCACATTTAGCCCTCCCTTCAATCCCACCCTATTCCTTCCCCCTTCCCTCCCTTTCATGCTCCGGATAGTGACTGAGTCTTATAGTTTTGTGTATGTACATCATGTGCTATAGTGTGTTTCCCTCCACTCCCCTCCCAACTCCCTCAGTTAGGTCACCTTCTTTGTCCATCTAAAGATTTCTTCTTGGAAGAGATCATTTTTAAGGCCTCTTCTGTTGCTAACATTTTATAATTCCAGAATAGCTTTTGAAGATCCCATGAGCTCCTAAATTTTCTCCAGGTGAGTATAATTTTCATACTCATGGGCTCTCATTCTCTTCTCACAGTGAAAAACTTTGCATAGCCACACGTTGCCAAGACTACTTAAACAGTGATTCCCCAAGACTACATAAGCCTGAGTGCATCACTATTTTTGGCCTCCTGACTTCAATTCCTGTAGCCCTGCTTAGGATTTACTATAAGCGCTTCAAGCTGTCTGTATTGAATTCTTTCCATTTCCCAGCCAAACTGGTGGCCAGTACGTACTTCCACTGCCCATGCTCCCATCGTCCAACTCTGCCTCTTCCTTGGCTGGACACCCCCTTCTCCTTCTCCCCTTCTTTACCTGTCAAACTCCTGCTGGGATTCTTAATTTCTTTTTTTTTTTTTTTTTTTTGCGATTCCGGGGATGGAACGCAAGGGCGTTCTACCTCCGCGCTACGCTCCCGGCCCTATTTTTTATACTTTATTTTGAGACCGGGTCTCACAAAGTTGCGGAGGGCCTCACTAAGGAGAGAGAGAGAGAGAGAGAGAGAGACAGGGAGAAAGAGAGAGCGTGCGCACGCGTGCGCGTGTGCGAGCTGAGGCTGGCCGCGAACCTGGATCCTCCGGTCTCCGCCTCCCAAAGTACTGGGACTACAAGCGTGCGTCACCACGCCCGGCTGGGATTCTTAATTTCAAGGCCTACCACTGTTTCTTTTCTATATTATTTTATTAGTTTTTTTCCTATTCTTCTAAGAATTCCTAATATGAGTTCTATAGATACCCAGGTCCTGTGATTTCCTTATTTGCTTTGCATTTCATTTGCTTGGAAGGACCATCTGATTAAAGAGAAAGATTCCAGCCAGGTGTGGTGGCATGCCTATAATCCCAGTACTTGGAAGGCTGAGACAGGAAGATAGCAGGTTTAAGGCCAGGCTCAGAAACTTAGCGAGGCCCTCAGTAACTTAGTAAGACCCTGTTTCCAAATAAAAAATAAAATAGGGCTGGCGGTGTAGCTCAGAGGTAGGATGCCCCTGGGTTCAATCCTCAGCACCACAGAAATAAATAAATAAATATGTAGGAAGATTCCTAGGCTCCAGTGCTCCCTCTGACACAGAAAGTCTGCAGCAAAGTTGTGTATCTGCATTTAATGCAAACATCCCACATGTTCTGAAAGAAACTTCAGCCTGTAATTTGAACAATACTGATGATTTGAATGAATGAGCTCTGGGAGATTTGTGAACCTCCAGAAGTATTTTACATTCTGCATCTATATGTATATCTAAGAGGAGGCTTCATAACTTCCAACGGATTATTAAAGGAGGCTATGATAATTTTTAAAAAGCAACACATTATACTGTTAAGTATTTACCATTAATAGATATTTGCCCTTGTTGAATAAAAGAGACACACCTTCTTCCTTGGACTCAATATTGAGAATCTAATATATGCATTTTACTATATAAGATACTTTTAAATATATTCCCACTCCCAAAGGACAAAAATATTCAAATTGGTTAAGGAGAGTAGGCACACATGTGCACACATGCACACACACGTACCTAGACTGCACACTTCGTTTTAAGTTTTGGAATACTAGGGATTTAACATAAGTAGCACATATGTATTCTGTTGGAGAGAAAGTTGGTCCCAAAATTCTACCTGTCATTTTCATTTTTATCGGAAAAGTACAAGATTGGTAGCTAGAGAAATCTTGATTCTGGTCCCTTCTCCATCATTTCCTAGTTGTATAATTCTAGATAAATCATTTAATATTTCTGGGCTTCTGATAATTGACTTCTTACAGAAATATGCACATTATCTTCCTGAAGACAGGATACAGGACTATGATCTCCAGAGGACCCCCCCAATATATGTGAATACAGATATAGATATATACAAACATATATGTGTTTATATATATGCATACATATTTACATGTGCTTATGTAAATATGTATGGATAATATTATTTATGTTAAGCCACTGGAAAATGCTGATAAATGTAAATAAATAAAAATATACCATATTCTTGCATTGCAGAGGTAACAGCTCTTATCTAGTATTTTTTTTGTTCACACATAAAAATTTAAGCAGGACTCATTTTAGCTTTTCATTAAGACATGTAACATGTGTCTAATAAAATGATACATAAGCTGGGTATAGCACTGCCTATAGCTCCAGCTACTCTCCCAGCTATTACGGAGATTGAGGCAGGAGGATTGCTTTAGTCCAGGAGTTTGGGGCCAGCCTGAACAGCATAGCGAGACCCTGTCTCTTAAAAAACTAAAATAAGCCAGGCATGGTGGTACACACCTGAATCCCAGTACTTGGGAGGATGAGACAGGAGGATCACAGGCTTGAGGACAGCCTCAGCAAGTAGTGAGACTCTCATCAACCCAGTGAGATCCTGTTTCAAAATAAAAATAAAAAAATAGCTCAGAGGTAGAATGCCCCTGGGCTCAATCCCCAGTACCACAATAAATTAAATTAAATTAAATTAATTGATACATGCCCCGTGTTGAATTTTTATTCAACATCAAACATTAATACAAGGGATTGCATTGAAGAAAATTATATAAGCAATGAAAAGATACATGTATATGGTAGTTATATTTATATAAGCAAAATGTCAAAGGTACTTTGTACAGAACTTATACACTAGGGCAATTTATGACTATCTTTACAATATGCATGCTTCACCATAAAATCCAAAGAATACCTCAGGCTGGCCACTTTCTGTAAGCTGTCATTTCCATGGAAACAGAAAATGGGAAAATTCATAATTGACTTGTTGATTCATATCTATATTCAACATAATGCTGGGCTGGGAATAGTGCTCAATAAATCCTTATTTATATGGCCTTTTACTCCCTTTAGCTAATCACACAACAGCTTGTATGAAACAAACAAGAAAAAAGGAAGTGAACTTTGTACACACCAAAGCCAAGTCCAAAGTACTTGGAATGATAATAAGAAAACTGTCATTTTAGGCCAGTGTTAACAAGTGTTATCAAGTTGTCCGGTCACAGAGACTGTCTCAGTAGCCAATTTCAGTAGCACAGGGAATTGGGGCAAAATGGCAGCTGAGACAGTTGCATGCAAGAGCATACATCTGTTAATGGCAGAACTAGGTCTCTAGATCTCTTCACAAGTCTCTGACTATGCTACCCTGCCCTGTCTCTGAATTAGAATAGTCAGTCCTGCCATAGAATCTTGGGCTTTCCAAGGTTGTTCTAAAATCTAGTCACAATGGTTCATTATTTACTCAAGAATATTATAGTCTCATCTGCAAAATTCTATATGGAAAATATGACAGCCCTAAAATTTCAATGGTTTTGTGTACCAAGATAAGTCTCAGAATCCAGAAAAGTCATAGGAAATAGCTCAGGGATTCTCAATACTTGGCATGAAATATATTAACCCCAATGAAGCAAGATACAATGTTGAATAAAAGTTGATACACTATTGTGTAAACACTAAGTTGAGACAGTATCTTTAAGCTTCTTCAATGATCTTAATGCTTCAAGACTATTTTTATTGACCTAAGAGTAAGTCATTTGAAGTTTTGCTCTAAAAACTTCTTAAAGCCGGGCGTGGTGGCGCACATTTGTAGTCCCAGTACTTTGGGAGGCGGAGACTGGAGGATCCAGGTTCGCGGCCAGCCTCAGCTCTCTCTCTCTCTCTCTCTTTCTCTCAACTTAGTGAGGCCGTCCGCAACTTTGTGAGACCCGGTTTCAAAATAAAGTATAAAAAATAGGGCCAGGGGTGTAGCGCAGAGGTAGAACGCCCCTGGGTTCAATCCCCGGTACCACAATAAATAAATAAATAAATAAATAAATAAATAAATAAATAAAAACTTCTTAAAGCCAGGTGCAGTAGCTCACACCTATAATCCCAGTAACTCAGGAGGCTGAGATAGGAAGATGGGAAATCTAAGGTGAGCCTCAGCAACCTAACAAGACCCTGTCTCAAAATAAAAAGCAAATAAATAAAAAGGGCTGGGGATGTAGCTCAATGGTAGAGCACCCTGGGTTCAATCCCAGTACCAAAAGCATAAACAAAACAAAATTTTAAAAAACTCCGTAAAGTTGTCAAATTTCTATTTCTCAGGAGAAAAATTATTAAGGAAAAGCCCTTAATTTTAATGCATGATTAAATAAAATGCTTTCTCAAAAACAGTTTGCACCAAATTATAAACATAAACATTAAATACATAATATTTATATATTTATTTACTTGTGGTACTGGAGATTGAACTCCGGGGCATTCTACCTCTGAGCTACACCCCCAGCCCATTTTTCTTTTTTTAAATGGGGTCTGGCCCACTAAGTTGCTGAGGCTGTCTTTCAACCTGTGATCCTCCTGTCTCAGAAACCCAAACACCAAGATTATAGGTATGTGCCACCACACCCAGCTTAAATACATAATATTTAAACTTATCCATAAAACTCATTCTCAAAAATATGGAGAAAGCCATCTTTTCAGTGCCTTTTGTTATCCTGAAAAGCAGTGATAGTATGAAAACATAGATTCTATACACTGGAAAGATTACTGCCTGAGAAAATCATCTATTAGCCATATTGGAGTGATTGCTCCTAGAAAGACTTTATTTTTGTGTAAATCCACATTTTTAATATCTAATTTTTCTGACTTATGAACATGAAGTAATCAAGGTGTGGAGACAGCTATCTTCTGAGTCACCTGAGACAGAGCTCAAAGGACACAGGTGTGACTTTAATAGAGCATGCATAGCACTGCCCAGAAAGGCGACAGTCATGATAAGCAGGGACTTCTGCATTCTAGGTTTACCTTTTTCAATTCAGGAACTATAACAATAATACTACAGGGCACTGGGAGTGCTTCCTAGCCAGCTGACTCTTTCCCCCTCTAAGTAATGAATTTCTCTCTGTAATGAATTTTGTCCTGATTAGACTTCTGTGGTTCTATCTCTTAGCAGCTTATCTCTCACTCTGCTACACTTTCTAGCTTATGAACCTACGGTGGCTTTCTAATGACAGGAGCAATCTTAAAAGGCGGTGTGGTAGAGCAGACAGAGCTGAGAGGTGGAAAAACTGCATTCTAGACGTTACTGGTAGTAGAGGGAAACAGCCCTTTTGGAGTCCCTGTCTCTTCTTTTTTAAATGGGGAAGTTTGTAGTTTTCAGTTTGAAAATTTTGTATTTTTAGCTGGATGCCTGCATGTAATCCCAGTACTTGGGAGGCTGAGACAGGAAGATCACACATTTGAGGCCATTGTACAGTAATTTAGTAAGACCGTTTCATTTTTTATTTTGAAATGGGGTGTAACTCAAAGGTAGAATTCCCCTGGGTTCAATCTCCAGTATCACAAAAATTTTTTTCTTTAAGTATCCATCTCTTTGAATATACACATACACACACACACACACACACACACACACACACACACGCCCCTCCTCATTGGTCTTCACAAATTTGTCAAAGAGTTGTGGTATCATTGCCCATCTTCTTCCCTCCCTGACATGCTTCCGTTGTGGCCCACCTATTTCAGAATTTCTCTGATTATTATAGCTCATAGCATCACCCATGATTGTGAGTTTGTAACTGAGGATTAAATTTAGGGGTGTTCTACCTCTGAGCTAAACCCCCAGCCCTATTTAATTTTTTATTTTGAAACAGGGTCTTGCTAAATTGCTGAGGGCCTCCATAAGTTAATGAAGCTGACTTCAAATCTGTGATCCTCCAGTCTCAGCCTCCCAAATACTGGGATTACAGGGTATGCTAACACACCCAGCTCACCCATGACTTAATGCTGTGATACTTGTATTTATGGACTACATAACACCAACTGGCACTCAATTTTTTAAAAAAAAAATGAGTGTCATAGTCTCTACTTGTTTTTGCATGAACATTTGTTTCTCTGTTCTTTTTTTCTTTCTTTCTTTTCTTTTGTGGTACTGGGGATTGAACCTAGGGGCATTCTATCTCTGAGCTACAGCCCCAGCCCCATTTTTTATTTTGAAACAGGGTCTCACTAAGTTGCGGAGGGCTTCATTAAGCTGAGGCTGGCCACAAACCTGTGATCCTCCTGTCTCATCCTCCCAAGTACTGGGATTACAAGCATGCGCCACCACGCCCAGCTTGTTTCTCTGTTCTTTAATTGCATATGCTTTCTTCTACCTCTTGGATTCTCCTTCTTTCCTACCTTTCCATGTTATCACACAGGATTTGAAATGACTTGCAGCAAATGTAAATACAGATAGGACAAAGGAAGCTGTTCACGTGATTGAAATTTTGCAGCTATAAAGAAAATGCAGTAAGTTGTTTGAATCTCATTATCAGTAAAGAGGAGCCAAAATTCAAACCTGAATTCAAAGCCACAATTCAAACCTGAAAAGAAGTTTAATGGGACAATCATGGTAGACATTATAAGTGATGTAATGAACAATGTCCTCAACATCTTACAATGTAGGGTATCTGGCGTTTTGCTGGAATGAACTTGTTACTGTGCAAAGGCTTGGTCTGTTGGACTCCTGATGGAAGCCAACTAGTCAAGAGGCAAGGTGGTGTTAGAGAAAGAACTTTATTATGATGAGTTATCTGATCACGAAATGGTTGGACTAGCATTCTACAGAATAATTTAGCTAACAACCATGAGGGAAGAACTTATGTAGGAAATTTAAGGAAGTGAATTTCAGCCACAGATGGGTGGGCTCTAGAGTAATCATCAATCCTTAGTGGTCCGTTTCTTTGATGCACATTCTGATGTTATCTAAAGGTCACCAGATGTTCTTGGTTCTATAAATATAAAGAAAGGTTACTGATTAGAAAGTCTCATGACTGGTTGTTATGGTTTGGATCTTAAATGTCCCTCAAAAGCCCGTGTATTAGCTGGATGTGGTGGCACACACCTGTAATCTGAATACTTGGGAGGCTGAGACAGGACAATCGCAGATTCAAGGATAATTTCAGCAATGTAGTGAGACTCTCCGCAACTTAGTGAGACTCTGTCTCAAAATAAAAAACAAAATAGGGCTGGGGGTATAGCTCAGAGGTAGAACACACATGAGTTTAATCCCTAGTAACACACATACACACATGCACAAGACACACACACAACACACACAACACACACACACACACACACACACACACGCTCATGTGTTGAAGGTTTGAACCCTAGTGCAGCAGTATTCAGAGGTGGCATCTTTGGAGGTCTTTTTTTGTTTTGTTTTTGTTTTTGGTACTGAGGATTAAGCACAGTGACATTCTACCTCCAAGATACATCACCAGCCCTATTATTTTATTTTATTTTTTTTAATTTGACACAAGGTCTTGCTAAGTTTCTGAGGCTGGCCACGAACCTGTGATCCTCCTGTTTCAGCCTCTGAAGTACTGGGATACAGGTGTGTGCCACCATTCCTGGGCCTTTGCAGTTAATTGGATCATGAGAGCTCTGACCTCATGAGTGAATTAATCCATATTTACATTCGTGTGTGTGTGTGTGTGTGTGTACGTGTGCGTGCACTGCACCAGGGATTGAACCCAGGGGTGCTTTACCACTGAGTTATACCCAGCCCTTTTTATTTTCTATTTTTAGACAGGGTTTCACTAAGTAGCCTAGGCTGGCCTCGAATTAACGATCCTCCTGCCTCAGCCTCCTGAGTAGCAGAGATTACAGGCAGGCACCGCCATTCCTGGCTGGATTCATAACTCAATGGGCTATTGGGAGACAGTAGAAACTTTAGGAGGTGGGGACTAGTTGGAGGAGAAGAGATGTCTCTGGAGGAAGGTCCAAAGAGTTCCCAGAGATGGGGGTGTCTACATTTAGGATGAGTGGGGTCCTTGACATGAGTGACAGAAAAGAATTTCAGCACCTGTCACTAGAGGCACAGAAGTTTATTTAGGAAAGCAAGGAATACACATTCAATGGAGAATGGGGGCCACCTCAAGAGTGAGAGACATGTTTTAAAGGCTCCTCTTTGCCAGGTGAGGTGGCACACGCCTATAACCCTGGTACTTGGGAGGCTGACACAGGAGAATCACAGGTTCAAGACCAGCCTCAGCAACTTAGTGAGACTCTCAGCAACCTAGTGAGACCTTGTTTCAAAAAAAGGGGGGGTACTATGGATATAGCTTGGAGCCTCTGGGCTCAATTCCCAGTACCACCAAACCAAACCAAACAAAACGACCCTCCTCTTTTAAGGGAAATTTGGTGAAGGATGGGTCTGCAAAGGTAGGTAGGAATTACATCAGTGTGGTCATTCTCAGTATCCTCAGGATGACATGGTCTCCATTATCTGATAGGGAGATAATGTTCGAAAGTCCCCTGTAATGGTTTGGATTTAGAATGTCCCTGTAGCCCTCATGGAAACAAGTAGCAATGTTGGAAGTAGGGCTTGGTCATAATCTCAGCAGTGGATAAATCCATTGCAATGGATTCATCTGGGTGGAAACCTAGGTAGGTAGGGTGTTGCTGGAGGAGGTGGATCCTTAGAGTGTGCGGCCTTGGGGATTATATCTGGTTTCTCCTCCCCTTGCTTGATCTCTGCTTCTAGCCTCTGTGGTGTGAGAGTGAAGCCCTGTGCGCTCACACTCTCTCTCTCTCTCTCTCTCTCTCTCTCTCTGTCCACTTCCAGCTGCCATGCCCTGAGATCCGTGGCCCCCAGCCTCACGTGGACTGAACCCCCAAATCTCCAAGGAAACCATGAGCAAATAAATCTTCCTTCCTCTATGTTGCATGGTCAGTCTTTTTGAATATAGCAGTGAGAATGCTAAGACAGAAATTGGTACCAGGAGAGTGGGGTCACAGCTGTATCTAAGTCTGACCATATGGATTATGAGTCTTTGGAACTGTTTTTTTATTTTTATGAGAGGAAATTGGAAGGTCCAGAATGTGGCCAGAAAGGTGGACAGCAGAGACTGTGCTCAGAAGATTTTAGAGGGCAAAGAGGAAAATAGAGTAGACGCCACACGTGTTACATTCTGGCAAAGAACTTATTGGCATTTTGCCCATGAAACTTTGTGTGCAGCTGGATTTAAAGATGATGGACTGATTAATAAACTGGCAGAGGAAGTCTCAAAACAGCAAAATGGATTATGGATATTGATGTCCCTATTCAGCGAATTGTACACTGAATTTTCGGAGTCGAAAGTAGAGCAGAGATACTTTATAGATTTGCAGTTTGGCCTGAAAGCCATGTGTAAAACTGGGGCCCAGAGAGATGGTGCTGTAAAAGAAAGATGGCTGAAGGGAGATTGAATGTTTTGCATAGAAACAAAGAAAGGAGTGTGGGTGGAGCAGTGCAAGCCCACGTGTGGAACCAAGGAAATAAGGGTGGCAATTTGCACTCCGATTCCTTCCCTGTGGCCTTGATGGAGGCAGGCCCAGCACCACCCATCATGGGGATGGGCTCTGCTGTGGTCAAGATGGAGGTGGGCTCAACAGCAATGATTAAAGAGAGAGTGACTACCTTTCCTGGTGGTGGTTGATCTTGGCGCTCATGTTATGCTGGCTTTGCTGAAAAAAGGGGTCATGCGCCACGGGTGTGGCACACGCTTGTAATCCCAGTACTTGGGAGGCGGAGACCGGAGGATCCGGGTTCGCGGCCAGCCTCAGCTACTTAGTGAGGTCCTCCGCAACTGTGTGAGACCCGGTTTCAAAATAAAGGATAAAAAATAGGGCCAGGGGTGTAGCTCGGAGGTAGAATGCCCCTGGGTTTAATCCCCGGTACCACAAAAAAAGGGGGGTCATGAAGTCTTTCCCCCAGATTTCAAAGGAAGACCTGGAAGCCAGGCAATGTGTGGCAGGGTTAGAATCCCTGGAAGCTGGCCCAAATGGGGCAATTTGTGAAAATGTGAGGGTGAAGCCAAAGTTTCAAGAAAACCTCCTGATATTTAGAAATGCCAGAAATGTGGAATGACCATGAGGAAAGGCTGCAAGCTATAAGCCGTGGAGCCAGGCTGGAAGAGCGGGTACACTGCTCATTGCAATCAACCACACTGTAGGGACAGGACTGCCAAGGCCCCCTGGAGATCACACTTCACTACCATGTGCCCTAGATGCCAGAAGTGGAGTTACAGGAGTAAATGCTTGTCTGCTGGATTTCGATACTGTTTTGGTCCTGTTCCTTCTTTCTGTGGTCCTATTTCTCCCTTTTGGAATACAAATGTTTATCCCATGTCATTGTACATTGGAGGGATGTAACTTGCTTTTTCTTTTACAGGGGCTCACAAGAGTCCATCTTGAGTCTCAGAGGAGACTTTGAACTTTGAACTTTTGAGTGATGATGGAACTGTTAAGACCTTGGGTACTCTTGGAGATGGACTAAATGCATTTTGCATTGTAGGTCACCGTGAGGTCTAGGGTGCCAGGGGTGGAGTGCAATGGTTTGAATTTAGAAGGTCCCCCCTAGCCTTCATGGAAACAAGGTAATATTGGAAACGGGGCTTGGCTGTAATCTCAGCAGTGGATAAATCTATTGTAATGGATTTATCTGGGTAGAAACCTAGGCAGATAGGCTGTGGTTGGAAGAGGTGGGTCCCTGGGAGTGCAGCCTTGTAGATTATGCACAGTTCTTACTCCCCTTGCTTGTCCTCTACTTTCAGCCTCCATGATGTGAGAGCAAAGCCTTGTGCTCTCCTTCTCTCCACTTCTCACCACCATGCCCTGAGATCCACGGTCTCCAGCCTCACATGGGCTGAACCCAAAATCTTCAAGGAAACCATGAGAAAATAAATCTTGCTTCCTCTAAGTTGTGTGGTCAGTCTATTGGGTTATAGCAGTGAGAATGCTGACTAAGATACCCCCTAAATTATAGTTTCCTTAAAATGCCGTGTCTCCCTCTATTTAATCTATTTCTTGGTGGGCTAATTAACAGCATACAAGGTAATTTTCATAAGTGAGTGAATTTATTTTTTTTTCAGAACTGGGGATTGAACCCTGGGGCATTCTACCTCCAAGCTACACCCCCAGCCCTATTTTTTATTCTTTATTTTGAAACAGGGTCTCACTAAGTTGCAGAGGGCCTCACTAAGTAGCTGAGGCTGGTCGCAAACCTGTGATCCTCCTGTCTCAGCCTCCCAAATACTGGGATTACAAGCATGCAAGCCACCACGCCCAGCTATAAGTGAGTGAATTTATGGTTAACTCTAAGATTTACAGATTTTCCAAAAATTTGGGAGTGACAGGCCTGGGAGAGAGACCAACTTGGAGAGTGACATGCCTGGAAAAGTATGCAGAAATCTAAATTAAAATCATATTTCTTTGCTCTTCCTTTATGTCTTCTTTCTACCTATTTTTTTATTTCTTCAATCCTGCTTCAACCCTCTCCACTGCCAGACTTTGACCCCTTAATCTCAAGGGTCAACTAAGGGCAAAAGTCTGTCTGTTTTCTATGGATGCTTCAAGCTGGCAAGGGGTGATGACCCTGCCCAGCCAGCAATTGAAATTCTCATCTTGGAAAAGGATCCAAGATGGTGTCCAAGGGAGACACCACGCTACGATCTCTCTGAGATGCACACTTCATTCGCTGTGAAAGCAACCTCTCCACAGAAGAAAAGCAACACAAACTTGAAGTAAACAACGAAAAGTTTGAAATGTGACGGAATCAGAGCCAGAAGACAAAACAGAGGAAAGTAAAAAGCGCCAAATGCCTTACCTAAGGGAAGGCGGCTGCGCCATCTTGGCCAGACCGCGCCGGCCGCTACCGGCATTGCGGCTTCCACACGCCACCGGCAGAGAAGCCAGGGACTCATGGGAAGTTCAGCAGCTGCAGGTCAGCAGAGACGAAAGCGAGCAGCGGCTCCTCCACACTTGAGAGACCAAACGGCGGCGGCCACAGCGGCTGCAGCGGCGCCATCTCGGCAGGACTTTACTGGCGGCCACCAGCCTTGTGGCTTCCACACAAGACCAACGGAGAAGCCAGCAACCTGCTGTGAACCCAGCAGCAGCAGAATAGTAGCAGAGAAGCCGAGCAGCGACTCGCTCCACGCGCGACACGGACCCGAACTGCTGTGTCGGCAGAAGCGGCAGCGGCGCCATCTTGGTCAAACCGCGCCAACGCCTACTGGCGTTGCGGCTTTTTCAGGCCATCAACAAAGCCAGGGAGCTCTTCTAAAACCAGCACTGCGGAGCAGCAGCGACAAAAGCGAGCAGCAGTTCAATTCACACTCGCCAGAGTCCCCAGGATCCGGAGTCCTGACCAGAACCTGCGGCAGCGGCTGAGCCCATCCCCCACCCCTGAGAATAAGAGCAGCGCTCAACGAGACCGTAAGTCAGCGAGCAGCCCCAGGGGGAGACCACCTAGTGCGGCCACAGGGACTCACGGGGTCTGAGACAGTGCAGATTGCCCTGGTGGAGGCGGGAGTGGGGTCTGCGGTGGGACGTGGTAGACGCGTGGATAAGCAGACAATCCCCGGTGGCATTTGGGTGGGACAGACTTGCAACCCGGGGGTCGCAGCACCCTTATAGAGTCCCTGGGGACAGCCACAGGACATACAGCTGTGGTAACTGGGGAAAATTGGACCAAACCAACCCTCTCTGTGGAAAACGTGGAGTTCTGTGTTTACACAGAATCGGGGCAAAGTGACAACCACTGCTTCTATAGGCAAAGAGAGACACAAGCCCAGGGCCCCCTGCTGGTGCCTTCTACCGTAGGTGTAGACAGAGCGAGGCACAGGGACAGATCAAGTGGAGACCGTGGAGACCCACGCTTGCACTGAGAGGGGCAACAGCGGCACTGGTCCCACACACACAGGTAGTGAGAGGCACCAGACAAGGGTCCCAATCACTGAAGGAGACCAAAAACTAGGCCTGCAAAAGGACATTATACCAAGCAAGTGGGAATAACCACTCAGAAAAGACCACTCACCTTTCAGGCTCACCTGGTAGCAACTATCTACCACCAGGATAAGAAAATATAAAGGGAGAGGGATTTGACATAAGATACCTATAGAGTGAGAGAGGAAGAGCTACCAAAAGCAACAAAGGCATAAACATAAGAAACCTGAAACCATGAAAAGGAAGAATAGAAAAGAAACAATGAGCCCCCACAATCCCACAACAACAGAACCTGCCAACTCAGAAGGGCAAAGAATGCCAGAAGGACAAATCAGAACTTCAGTAGAGGAAATGATACAGGATTTCCGAAAAGAGTTCCGCGAGAGCCTGACAGAAATGAAGGAGCAAATAAGCAAGACTCAAAAAGAAGCTCTGAAGGAAGTGAAGGATGCAATAATTGAAATGAAGGCATCAATACAGACCATCAACAATAGAATAGAACACATGGAAAATAGAATCTCACTCTTAGAAGATGACCGCTCCAAAAATGAGCACATAGTATATAAATTAGAAAAAACAATTCGACAGCATGAATCGGACATTGAAGAGATCTCAGCCAGTCTTAAAAAAGCAAACATAAGAATAATAGGCATAGAAGAGGGATTAGAAACTGAAACTAAAGGAATCAACAATCTATTCAGAGAAGTAATATTAGAAAATTTTCCAAACATAGAAAGAGAGGTTGATACACAGGTACAGGAAACATATAGAACCCCCTATAGACAGGATCAGAGAAGAGGTTCACCACGCCACATAATAATCAAACTG
>PVJS01048448.1:0-15051 GCA_004027185.1 Glis glis
TGAGACCCGGTTTCAAAATAAAGTATAAAAAAAACAGGGCCGGGGGTGTAGCGCAGAGGTAGAACTCCCCTGGGTTCAATCCCCAGTACCGCAAAAAAAAAAAAAGAATAAAAAATAGGGCTGGGGGTGTAGCTCGGAGGTAGAAAGCCTCTGGGTTCGATTCCTAGAACCGCAAAAAAAAAGACACCTTTGCTATTCTTTTTAGCACCTCAATATAATTATGCAATTAATTATATATATCAGAACAGTATCTTTACAGTAGTGATTTACTCTGTGTCAGTAGTCTCAACGGGGGATTCCAGGGGATATTCAGCAATGACTTGGAGACATTTTTGGTTGTCAAAACTGGTTGAGCAGGGCTACTACTGCATCCAGTGGGCCAAGGCCACGGAGATGTTGCTAAGCATCCTGCAATGCGTAGGATAGTCCCAGCAGCAAAGAATTAACTAGCCCAAAATGTCAGTAGCGCTGTGCTTGGCAAACTTCACTGAATATGAGTAGAGTAGTATAGACACCTTTTTTGTGTTTTCTAAACAGTTCTATAAGTGAATCAGTCAAGCACCAAATTTAGAGTGAAATTTGTCTTAAGATATAGAAGAATTTGCTGGGTATGGTAGCAATGTGCCTATAATCCCAGTACTTGGGAGGCTGAGACAGGATGATCACAGACTTGAAGACAGCACATGGTAAACCCTGCTTCACAAAAAATAAAAAGGGCTGGGGATGTAGCTCAGTGGTAGAAGCACACTGGGTTCAATCCACAGTACCACCACCAAAAAAATAAAGATATAGAGAAACTTTGGTACATAGGACTAAATGCTATTAAGTAATAGACTACAGCATACATTGAACTGCTAGTTTTAGGGACAATTCATTTGAGAGATTGACATGCTTATGATTTCTCCCTTTCAATCTCTCTCTCTACCACCATCCTAGAGTTGGAATAAAAATCTTGACCTCATTTGTGTTTTAGCTTCTCCTATAAAGTACTGCAGCCAGGCGTGGTGGCACACACTTGTAATCCCAGTACTTGGGAGGCTGAGACCAGAGGATCCGGGTTTGCGGCTAGCCTCAGCTACTTAGTGAGGCCCTCCGCAACTTAGTGACACCCTGTTTCAAAAATAAAGAATAAAAACTAGGGCTGGGGGTGTAGCTCGGAGGTAGAATGCCCCTGGGTTCAATCCCCAGTACCAAAAATAAATAAATAAATAAGCCAGGCGTGGTGGCGCACGCTTGTAATCCCAGTACTTGGGAGGCTGAGACAGGAGGATCGCAGGTTCACGGCCAGCCTCAGCTACTCAGTGATAAGGCCTTCTGCAATTTAGCGAGACCTCATTTCAAAATAACAAATAAAATAGGGCTGGGGGTGTAGCTCAGAGGTAGAATGTCCCTGAGTTCAATCCTCAGTGCCACCCAAAAAAAGAAGCTTTTTCTTTCATCAAATTCCTGCAACAGTATCATGTGGACTTTGTCATCAAGCAAAATTTGAACAGAGCTAAGCATGTTCTGACAAAATGAGAACCCCAGAAAACATGCCTTTGTGGAATAATGGGGTGTCTATCACCTTTTACTTCCTTTATGAAAAGTGGAATTCTCCTAAACTTTTCAAAGGACTTTGTCTAGCAGCATAAGTAGATGTGTTTACTCAAAGACCATGAAAGAAATCTCTTAGAACTTAGTTCTGATTATATTGTCTATCAGCCTTATTGACAGATTTTTAACACAAAAGAAAAATTTCATGGCCTGTTAAGACTAAAGAAATGTTTAGTGGTGAAAGGTAATTTTACTTATTACCAAAAATCTGAGTAGGATCTATCTTAATAAGATGATCTTTTGGAGAATTTATCCCACATTATCTGAAAGATGTGCTGAAATATCTTTTAAAAATTATATGATAGCCAGGTGTGGTGGCACATACCTGTAATCCCAGTAGTTGGAAGCTGCAACAGGAGGACCACAGGTTCGAGGCCAGTCTCAGCAACCTAACAAGACCCTGTTTCTTTTTTTTTTTTTTTTTTTTTTTTTTTTTGGCAGTACCAGGGATTGAACCCAGGGGCATTCTACCTCTGGGCTATATCCCCAGCCCTATTTTTTATTCTTTATTTTGAAATAGGGTCTTGCTAAGTTGCAGAGGGCCTTACTAAGTAGCTGAGGCTGGCCACAAACCCGGATCCTCCCATCTCAGCCTCCCAAGAACTGGGATTACAAGCGTGCACCACCACGCCCAGCAAAACCCTGTTTCAAAACAAAAAATAAAATAGGGCTGAGGGTCTTGCCCAGAGATAGAATACTCCTGGGTTCAATCCTCAGTACCAAAAAGAAAAAAGAAATGGGTAAATTGTCCAGAATATGATTGGATTTATAGGATCTTCTGTTATCTCTTTGTCAAATATTTTAAAGAATTTTTTTGTGTGTGTGGTACTGGGGATGGAACCTAGGGGCATTCTACCTCTGAGCTACACCCCAGCCCTATTTTATTCTTTTTATTTTGAAACAGGGTCTCATTAAGTTGCAGAGGCTGGCCAGGAACCTGTGATCCTCCTGTTTCAGCCTCCCAAGTACTGGGATTACAGGCGTGCACCACCATGCCTGTCTCTTAAAGACATTTTTGTAAGAGTAATTTGCTTTAATAAACTTCAGCCTTTGCCCCAACGAATTTATTCTCAGTGTGTCTAAGGAGGTTTTGTTTATCAGTGAATGGGGTTGAATTTCACCTTTGTCAGTTTGAACTAATCAATAATCCTTGGTTTTTCCAAACTATAGAATGAGAAATGTGTTTTTTCTTTCTTTTTGGCGGTACCGGGGATTGAACCCAGGGCCATTCTATCTCCAAGCTACACCCCCAGCCCTATATTTTATTCTTCATTTTGAAACAGAGTCTCACTAAGTTGCGGAGGGCCTCACTAAGCAGCTGAAGCTGTCCTCGAACCTGTGATCCTCCTGTCTCAGCCTCCCAAGTACTAGGATTACAAGCATGCACCCCCATGCCCAGCTATCATTGCTAAATTTTACAAACCAAATTGGTAGTTGAAAGCCAGGTGCGGTGGCACACACCTGTTATCTCAGTCCTTGGGAGGGTAAGACAGGAGGATCACAGGTTCACAGCCAACCTCAGCAACTTACTGAAGCCCTCTGCAACTTAGTGAGACCCTGTTTCAAAATAAAAAATAAAATAGGTCTGGGGGTATAGCTTGGAGGTAGAACACCCCTGGGTACCATCACCAGTACCACAAAAAATTAAAAAATAAATAAATAAATTGATAGTTGAAAGCATTTTTTTTCTCAAAAGGTAACACCAAAGCTGGCGTGGTGGCGCATGCTTGTAATCCCAGTATTTGGGAGGCTGAGACAAGGAGAATCGCAGGTTCACAGCCAGCCTCTGCAACTTAGTAGGACTATCAGCCACTTAGCAAGATCCTTTTTCTAAATAAAAAATAAAACTGGGCTGGGGATGTAGCTCAGAAGTAGTATGCCCCAGAGTTCAATCCCTAGTACCACAAAAAAAAAAGTAACACCAAGCCAGGCATGGTGGTGCATGTCTATAATACCAGTACTTGGGAGGTTGAAACAGAAGAATCACAGGTTTGAAGGCAACCTCAGCAAGTTATAGCAAGTCCCTCCACAACTTAGTGAGACCCTGTTTCAAAATAAAAAATAAAATAGGGCTGGGGTGTAACTCAGAGTTCTGTAGAACGACCCTGGGTTTAAACCCCAGCACCATCCAAAAAAACAAAAAACAGCCTAACAAGAGATATTTATTGAAAACATTATTCCCTGTAAAGTCCTGGAATTTGCATATGCAAATTGAGAATACAATACATGTACATTAACTTATTGGAGACAGTTGTGGAGTTTGGAAAGGAAAGTAGGGCAGGATATCCATTAGCATTTAGAGAAACATTTCCACAGATCAGACATTAAGAAATACTGGCTTAAAGTGTTGTTTTAAGAATAATTTTGCTTCCTTTCTTTTTTTACTTTGCCTTACTTAAACTCTGAATGATTCTGACATTAAAATCTCTCCCTTCCTGTTGCCTTTGTGCCATGTTGGAATTGTTTCTGAACTGTACTGGAAGCATTTCAGTGATTTCCTCTCCTAAATTGATAAATAGGTCCAATGTTTTCTATGACATTTAGCCATTGCTTGTTTGGTCTGGATTCCCTTTGGCTTCAGATTTTAAACTCTATCTGGTTCCCACCAGAATGAATGAGAATATTTAATAAGCTAGATTGTTTTTAGTACATGGTAGGGCGTTGTTCTTTTTAACCCCTCTAATCTTTGTTTCTACAGGCCTGTCATCTTTACTTCAGAGTGTTACTGGGAACCCAGTTCCAGCCAGTGAAGCTGCATCTCAGAGCACATCGGCCTCCCCTGCCAACACCACAGTCTCTACCATAAAGGGAAGAAATATGCCCTCTAATACCCAATCTTTTATTTCCAAAAGCTTCAACTATTCTCCTAATTCATCCACTTCTGAAGTCTCTTCAACTTCAGCCAGCAAGGCATCGATTGGGCAAAGCCCAGGGCTCCCAAGCACTACTTTTAAACTACCATCCAACTCTCTAGGGTTTGCAGGTACCCACAATACTAGCCCTGCTGCCCCACCTACTGAAGTTGCCATGTGCCAATCCTCAGAGATCTCCAAGCCAAAGCTGGAGTCAGAGTCCACCTCCCCCAGCCTGGAAATGAAGATCCACAACTTCTTAAAAGGTAATCCTGGTTTCAGTGGCTTAAACTTAAACATCCCAATCCTGAGCAGTTTGGGGGCCAGTGCCCCATCAGAGAGCCATCCCTCAGACTTTCAGCGTGGCCCTACTAGCACCTCCATCGACAACATTGATGGAACCCCAGTCCGGGATGAGCGGAGTGGGACACCCACTCAGGACGAGATGATGGACAAGCCCACATCCAGCAGTGTAGACACCATGTCCCTGCTTTCTAAGATCATTAGTCCTGGTTCCTCAACACCCAGCAGTACAAGATCACCACCCCCTGGGAGAGAAGAAAACTACCCCCGGGAGCTCTCCAATTCCGTGTCTACATACCGCCCCTTTGGCCTGGGCAGTGACTCTCCCTTTAAGCAGCCTGCTGATGGGATGGAGAGACCATCTTCCCTGATGGACTCTTCACAGGAAAAGTTCTATCCAGATACTTCTTTCCAAGAAGATGAAGACTACCGAGATTTTGAGTATTCAGGGCCCCCGCCTTCTGCCATGATGAACCTAGAGAAAAAACCAGCCAAATCGATCCTGAAGTCAAGCAAGCTTTCTGATGCCACCGAGTACCAGCCAATTCTGTCCAGTTATAGCCACAGGGGCCAGGAATTTGGGGTCAAGTCTGCCTTCCCTCCGGCTGTAAGGGCCCTCCTGGACTCTAGTGAGAACTGTGACCGGCTCTCGTCCTCCCCTGGGCTCTTTGGTGCCTTCAGCATAAGAGGGAGTGAACCTGGGTCTGACCGGTCACCGTCACCGAGTAAGAATGATTCGTTTTTCGCCCCTGACTCCAACCACAATAGCTTGTCTCAGTCCACCACTGGGCACCTCAGTTTGCCACAGAAGCAGTACCCAGACTCTCCTCACCCAGTCCCACACCGTTCCCTTTTCTCTCCGCAGAGCACCCTCGCCGCTCCCACGGGCCACCCGCCCGCGTCGGGCGTGGAGAAAGTCCTGGCCTCCACCATTTCCACCACGTCGACGATTGAGTTTAAGAACATGCTTAAAAACGCCTCGCGCAAGCCCTCGGATGATAAGCATTTCGGCCAGACCCCCAGCAAGGGCGCGCCAGGGGACGGCGTCGGCCTGGCCAGCCTCACCCAGCCCAGCCTGGCCGCCGCCGACCCGCAGCAGGAGGAGCACTACCGCATCGAAACCCGCGTCTCCTCCTCCTGCCTGGACTTGCCCGACAGCACCGAGGAGAAGGGGGCCCCCATAGAGACGCTGGGCTACCACAACGCCGCCAACCGGAGGATGTCGGGGGAGCCCATCCAGACCGTGGAGTCCATCCGCGTGCCCGGGAAGGGGAATAGAGGCCACGGGCGAGAGGCCGCCAGGGTGGGGTGGTTCGACCTGAGCACGGCGGGCGGCGCCTTCGACAATGGCCCCTCCAGCGCCTCCGAGCTGGCACCCCTGGGGGGCGGCGGCGGCGGCGGCCTCTCAGGCTTTAAAAACACACCTTACAAGGAACGGGCACCCCAGTTTCAGGAGAGTGTCGGCAGCTTCCGTTCCAACAGCTTCAACTCCACATTCGAGCATCATCTCCCCCAGTCCCCCTTGGAACACGGGGCACCCTTCCAGAGAGAGCCCGTGGGGCCCGCGTCCGCGCCGCCCGGCCCTCCCAAGGATCACGGCGGCCTCTTCTCTCCCTCCGTGGATCTCTCGAACCCCTTCTCCAAGGAGGCCGGCCTGGCCCACGCCGCCCCGCCGCCGCCGCCTCCGCCGCCCGGAGAGCACAGCGGAGTTCCCTTCCCCAACCCGCCCCCGCCGCCGCCCCCCGGGGAGCACAGCAGTGGGGGGAGCGGTGTCCCCTTCTCCACTCCGCCCCCCCCTCCGCCCCCGGTTGACCACTCTGGGGTCGTGCCCTTCCCAACCCCACCACTGGCAGAGCACGGAGTGGCAGGGGCTGTGGCCGTGTTCCCCAAGGACCATAGTTCTCTCCTTCAAGGGACCCTGGCTGAGCATTTCGGGGTGCTTGCGGGGCCCAGGGACCATGGGGGGCCCACCCCACGGGACCTCAACGGCCCTGGCCTTAGCCGTGTTCGCGAGAGCCTGAGCCTGCCTGCCCACTCCCTGGAGCACCTGGGCCCGGCCCATGGAGGAGGAGGTGGGGGAGGCAGCAACAGCAGCACGGCCCCCCCCTTGGGTCCCTCTCACAGAGACACCATCAGCCGGAGTGGTATAATTTTACGGAGTCCCCGGCCAGACTTTCGGCCCAGGGAACCTTTTCTCGGCAGAGACCCATTCCACAGTCTAAAGAGACCCAGGCCACCTTTTGCTAGGGGCCCTCCATTCTTTGCACCAAAACGCCCATTCTTCCCTCCCAGGTACTGATGGAAACCAAGGGAAAGGCGATTTGAACAGTCTAGAGAGCATTGGAAGTAGGAGTTGGTTTATTGTTGTTGTTTTGCTTTCCCTCCCTTGATTTATTTTTTTATGATGAAGGGCCTCCCTTCCAAATTAAAAAGTTACCTATGCTTACATTTTACTATTCCATCCAGTCTCCCCTCCCGGCACTTACTACCTTCCCCAAGCTGTTTGTATTTTTAAAAAAAGAAAAAGAAACACAACCAAAGCCACTTCATTTGGCTGGGGACTTGGGGAGTGGGGAGGAAAACAATCTTTATTTTACCCATCTATTGAAGAGTATTACTACATGTGAAATAAAACTTCCACCAGTACAGATAATAACATGTGCAATGTTGGGGTGTTATTTGGGGCTTGGCCTGTCTAGTAGTCAATGGGAGGATTCCCGTCCCCTTCCCTCTCCAGCTAAGTAACTGCTGTAGCCAGGGCTGCTCCTTGCCCTGCCTGCTCCGTCCTGCTGACAGCCAGGAGACGTTGCAAGGGAGGAAATGTGGGAGACCTTGGGCCTTTCCAGCTTATTTGTTTTGTTTTGTTTTGTTTTTGTTTTTAAAGGCATGTTGACATTGAGTTCTTTACCCTTCCCCTAAAAGGTTGTTTTTTTGTTTGTTTTGTTTTGTTTTGTTTTAAAATCAGCCCCTTTCTCCAGATTTCTATGAGGCAGTAACTTTGAGGCAATACGAACCTCTGAGAGAAATTTTTCTCCTTTTCCTTGGATGGAAGAGGGGACTGAATCTAATTTCAATGTTAAAGTAAGGAGTGCATTCAATATATGAAGCTAAGAAAGGAACCATTGGTGGTGTGCTCTGACCTGGCTGTCTTGTAAATGAGAGAGAATAGGAAACATTTTCCAGTAGTTTCCACATGTCTCCCACCAAAATCCTGCTCCTGCTTTTCTTTCTTGACTTTGTTTTTCTCCCTCAGTTTTCACTCCATTTTGGCTAGAAAGAAAGTCACACAGTTGACAATTGATATAAAGGTGCAACCAAAATATTATCCCTGTGCTTCTTACCATAAGTACACATTAATTTTACCATGGTGCCTCCCTAATATGATACTCATTGGTGGTTTTCAGCAAACGTTAATATTAGCGAAAGGAAAATATTTGTCCTTATCTTCCTTTTCCCCTTGCCTCCATCTGTATTCACTCCTATTCTTGGTATTGGTATTTCAAAAGAGGAGATTGAGTAGTATCTTTATCTTATACCTCTTTAAATGTATCTTAGAAACAGGTGGGTATTGCTATTCATGTCTTTACAGAGAACAGAAGGACCTGACAAATCCAAATTGACCCTACTCTGCAGGTAGCAGCCTGTCACATTTCGAGGCTCCAGCTTCATCCCCACCTCCTGCCCTCAATAGGAAGTAAAGAATGTTTCTGCCCTTCATCATTTTACATGAGAGAGAAGTACTTTCCTTCTCCCTGGACTCTTCAGGCTTGTTTGTGTTTTTACATCTAGTACTTGGGAAAAAGACAATCCCTATGCTTTGAGTGTTTGTATCCAGGGACACTGAAAATTGAATACTGCTTACAACAACTTTTTAAATTTAGTGTTTTACCCCAAGGTACACCCTGGTAGAGCTCAAGCTAGACAAGTAAAACTGTGTGTTGAACTTTTCAAAAGAATCCTATAATTTCATATACTTTCTCCCAAGTTAGCATAGCACTAACTATAGAGAATTCTCCCTATATTCTCCAGTGGAATATTAAAGATGGAGGAAGGTGGGCAGTGTAGTGACAGAAGATGATTCTTTGTCTCAGAATAAACTTGCTTTTTTGAGAAAGAGCACTTAAACCAGGTGTGTTTGGGGATTTGTGTGATGTATTCCAGGTTATTTCTGTGGGCTCACCTTGTGTTCTGTGGTTAGGATGCAGCAAGCCATTCATCTTCCTGTGCGTATCTGGTCTTAAGCCAGCTGTTCTTTGTTTCTTTGACCCTCTCAGGCCTCTCTGCCCAGTAACTTTCCCCCACAAAAATGCATGATGCCTTGTGTGGGGGGGTATATAGTATAGCAAAGCAAAGACAGTATAGTTACGCTGAACCCTCAGACATTTGTTTAGTGGAAAAGCATAGGAGAGAAGAGAGAATGGGGGTGGGGTCAGGGGAATCCTATTTGACTTTCAGAATTGTTTTGTTTTTTGCAGGGTTTTTTGCAGAAATTAAGTGGGATGTTTTTCATTTTAGAATAAAAGAATGTGAATTCTTTTTTGCTGCTCTTGTTTAAGCTAAACGTAGTGTTTACTTGAAAAGGCTCTCTGACTGTTTGAGTTTATCAGAAAACATGGGGATGTCAGGAAAATGGCTTCCTGAATGTTGGGGCAGGATAATTGTCCTCAAAAGTATGATGGCTGATACACGAAAGGGAGAAATTGTTGTACAGTTCAGAGACGGGCTTTTAAGGGGTTATTTTTTTGACGGGGAGTATTTTTGTTTTGTTTAATTTTTGCCACAAAATCCTCAGTGCGCTTGTTTCAGAATGGAAGTGAGGATTTGTATGAGACCGTCAGCTATTTTAAGGAAATCTGTCTACAGCAGTAAATGAAGACAACCATGTATATATGTGATATAGTGAAACAAAAAGACAATTCTGGTATTCATAAACACAAAACGAAGGGGTTTTATTCTTTCTGTGTCTGTGATTTAAAACTCCGTGACAATGCTCTGACTTTTGTATTTCAACCTGAGTTTAAAAAAATAAGATATTTTTTAAAGAAAGCATAACATAGTTGTCTTAGCAAGGACATGATTCATATGAAAGAGTTTGAGAAGTTGTTACTAAGGTCCTTGGCGCTCACTGTAAAATCACAGACGAAGAATTCTAGTGAGTACTCTAGTGCCACTTAAAGTTCAGTGGTTCGGTATGAGAAGTAGGGTCCTTAGTATTTTGTTAGAGTTCAACCTTCCATCGGCTTACCTGAGAGTGCCCTCTTGCTCCCCTCTGCCCACTCAGAGTGGAGGTAAACAGAATTTGGTTTGATTCCAGAGAGGATAAAATGAACAGAAAGTAGGACTTTTATCCTTTTCAATGCCAGGAACACAATGTTTGTGATGTATATGGTACAGCAAAGCCTATCTCCTATCTAGATAATGTGAATATTGCTAAACTTCCTAATTGCAGAAAATTCACTATCAATCCTGGAGTTATCCATTCATGCAGAGTTAAGCTTCAGCTGTTGCTGTTTTGAAGCCGCTGTAAATTATTGCTTCCTCCCTCTCCTCCCCCTCCTTTTTTTTTAAATTGGTGGGGGTGCCTGTTAAGATTAAAATTAGATATGTTGGATTGATATTCTCACGTGTTCGGTGTGGAAAACAAAACAAATACTTGCTTTAGAGGCAACAACAATGAAATCCTTTTGAAATGTGTATTGATATCATTTAATAAAACAACTAGTTCTAAAGGTTTGACATTTTTCTTTGAGATTGGGGCTTTGACCAAGGGCCCCGGCTTCTCTGGTGAGTGCAAATAGGAGGGACCGTCTCCAGGAGCTGAAACTGCTGCTTTATGGAACAGACCTGTGGTTGCCTAAGTTTTCTCCAGCAAGGATCCAACATGACTGTCCAGGGCTGAAGGTGACACCAGCTACCGAGTGCAAAAAGAAAAGCCTGGCTGTATCTCTGAAGCTGCAGTTGTGTTGGCTTTTGGTCTAAGGGCACGCGGGGAAGGGGGTGAGGGTGAGCGTGGTGTGTGCGCCCACACATTTCTGAGGCATGCCCAGAAATGCCACAGACCACCCATCTGGTCCCTTCCTCATGACTGCACTTTCTTCCAGCCATTCCTTTTTTAAAACAATCTCTTTGTCTCTAATATTTTATTTTCCAGTTTAATAAAGTATGGTTTTCTTTGTTGTGTGGTTGACTTTTCCCCTCTCACGTTGATCTAGTCTAGCTGTCCCCTTTGACTTCTGCGCTTAATGTCACCAAAGGCTATCTGGACCTCTGAGATCTTCACGACCTTCTGGGTTTTCTGTTTGATCCTTTGTATAGTTGTGTAATGGGTGGAGTGAGACCAAGATGTTCAGGGAGTGGTTGGTGACCAAGTGGGATGTACTGTGTAGATAATTATGTGTGTTCCAAAAGTTGTACAATTGTGAGCCAAGATGCATTTTTATTTTTTACTTTAATGTTTATTGTGGTACTGGGGATTGAACTCAGGGGTGCTCTAGTACTGAGCTGTACCCCCAGCCCTTTCCTTTTTTTTTTTTTTTCTCTTTTGAAACAGGGACTTGCTAAGTTGCTGAGGTTGGCCTCAAACCTGCAATCTTCCTGTCTCAGCCTCCCAAGCACTGGGGTTTCGGGCGTGCGCCATCACACCTGTTCCAAGAAGCATTTTTAAAGCAAGCATAGGATTGGGGGGAGGGTGTGGTGGGGATCCTTCTGGCCAGCTTCCCGCAGCTACCCTTCTTGCTGCATATTGACCATCTGTCACGCAGAAGCCACACTTCACCCTTCTCTTACTCCATCCCTTTTTTCAGAACCCAGTGAGGCTTAATAAATGGAACGTTGGCTTTCGGGGACATCTGGGTCAGGCTTGGGTCACTGGCAGGGTAAAGGCTCTAAATAGCAGCCTTGATTACGTGAAGCCACATACATGTGTCACAAGACACTTCAGAAATAGCAGTGGCCTAGGAACACGCCCAGCAGGTAGGGTGTACCACCGTTCTGGCTGCTTCTGGAATCTAGCTCAGCCTTTCTTCCTCATCCCCTTGGGACTTGCCCACCTGATTCCTATCTCTACCTAAGGAAGCAGCCTTTACACTTCCTCGTTAGCCTTTCTGGCCATGTTGCTGAAAATGTGTAACTTCCTTCCCTAAACTTACTTAGGCCAATCGTGTATAGCAGGGATGAATTGCCTCGTGTGTGTAGACATAGCACCACACCATCACAGTGGGTACTGGGGCGTTTCTCATACTTGCTTATGAGTAACCAAAGACAAGTCTGATCAGCTGCTGTGCACAATTGCTGGGTAATAACTCACTGAGCCTGCATAGACAAGGCTGCTAAAGGGCCACCAGCAAGTGATCCCCACTCTTCTGTAAACATCTGTAGAAGTATAGAGAAGCACGTATGCTGGAAAGGAGCAAGCATGATGCAAAACTCAGTATCAAAGTTAATATTTCCGATGCTGTTAAGGGAGGAAAGGAGAAAATTTATTTTTTGGTACTGGGGATTGAACCCAGGGGTGTTCTACCTCCGAGCTACACACCCAGCCATTTTTATATTTTATTTTGAAACAGGGTCTCACCAAGTTGCAAAGGTACTCACTAAGTTGCTGAGGCTGGCCACGAACCTGCAATCCTCCTGTCTCAGCCTCCCAAGTACTGGGATTATAAACATGCACCACCATGCCCGGTTCCCCAGCCCTATTTTAATATTTTTATTGTGAAACAGTAAGTTGCTGAGGGCTTCACTAAGTTGCTGAGGCTGGCCTCAAACCTGCGATCCTCCTGTCTCAGCCTCCCAAGTACTGGGATTATAGGCGTGTGCCACCATCCCCAGCAGGAGAAAAGTTTTGCTTATTTACAAGTTTGTAGGAAAGGGGATAAGGCTAAGATCTATTTAGAAACTTCTAATTACAATTATCTTATGGCATCTTTTTTTTTTTCTCCTGGTACTGGGGATTGAATCCAGGGCCTCACCCATGCTAAGCACTTGTTCTACCGCTGAGCTACATTCCCAGCCCCTCCATTCTTTTGCTTGTTTGTTTTATATTCTTAGTCCTTTCCCTTTGTTCTCTCCTAGTCAAGAGTCAAAATTTGAGACTACAGAGATGGGTGGAGGGGAGAGTGAGCTCAGCAGCGCCCGCTGAGAAACAAATTGAGGCTACGATGTTTTGTGTTTGATTCAGAAGGGTGTTGGTTAAACCCATTGCCTGGACCTGTTCAGGTTCACAGCAAGTTGAACACACCAGCAAATTTACTTCCTTTCTTATCCCCATTGTGTCCCCTTATTGAGAAATACATACTCTGAAAAAGAGAGGACTTGAAACTTTCTACATTTTTCTCGGGATTTTTCTGTTGGAATGGATAGAAAGGAGGTTGACAGCATCCAGTTCTGTTTCCCCCTCACTTCGGGTAGGATCCTTTGCACCTACAGGAGACAACAGTGAGGGTGGCCAGTCATTGCCAAGAGCAGGAGAGGTTAGTGGAGTTCACTCGAAGGCTTCGTTTTATTTTGGTGGTACTGGGGATGGAACCCAGGGACCCTCTACTACTGAGCTACATCCTCAACCCTTTTTATTTTTTAATTTTTTATTTTTTGCAGTACTGGGGATTGAACCCAGGGGCATTTTACCTCCAAGCTACACTCCAGCCCTATTTTTTAAATTTATTTTGAAACAGGGTCTTGCTAAGTTGCGGAAGGCCTCACTAAGTAGCTGAGGCTGGCCGTAAACCCGGATCCTCTGGTCTCAGCCTCCCAAGTACTGGGATTATAAGTGTGCGCCAACACGTCCGGCTTATTTTATTTTATTTTATATTTTTGAACAAGGTTTCTCTAAATTACCTCACCCTGGCCTCAAACCCTGTATCCCTCCCGCCTCAGCCTCTCAAGTACTGGGATTAGGCATGCACTACCAAGCCCAGCTTGAAGATTTAGTTATTGTGAAGTGGGCCTTAGTTGTATATTTCCTTCTGTAGATGTATTTAGGACTTTTCAGAGTACTCTGCTCTTCCCTTTGTTATTTATTTTTTAATTCAGCATTGAACCTCAGTGGACACATCCCTGCACTGGCTCTGTTTATATTTCCACATTTTTCCCCCGGCCTTGACCTGACAAGTCAAGCAAGGCTGAGGCAGGGAAGGAGGTGTTTGTTTCCTTGTTTGTCTTCTACAGACTCCAGCGATGTCTCAGAGAAGGGAAATCCTAGTGGACATTTTAGGTGAGCCCAAGGCTTTGTTTTTCAAAGCCAAAGTACAGATTATCTCCCTGCCCCTGGCAGGAAGCGTTCCCCTCTATCTACTCAAATTTGGCTGGACTTTCTCCCATTGTGGCAGCTTCAAACAGAATTAAAATAAAAGTTGGCCCCATTCTAGGCCTTCCACTCACATTACTAAAAAAACTTTTTAGCCGGAAGTGGTAGTGCATGCCTGTAATCCCAGTACTTGAGAGGCTGAGATAGGAGGATCGCAAGTCCAAGGCTAGTCTCAGCAACTTAGTGAGACCCTGTTTTCAAAATAAAAGGGCTGGAAGTGTAGCTTGGAGGTGGAATACCTCTGGTTTCCATACCCAGCACATAAAAACAAGAAGAACCCTAACATCCTTACCACCTCCTATGCCTTCAGCTGCGTGGCTATTTCTTTGGGCCTCAAAAGCATTTGGCAGGCTAGGGGTATTTCAGTAGCAGAGCACTTGCCTAGCATGCTCAAGGCCCTCCTGGTTCTATCCCCAGCACCACCCCCCAAAAAATAGTGGCAATAACAAGCTTTTCCTTATATATTTTACCTTATTAAACATTTTTTTACCTCCCAATATAATTTCTACCTGTTTACAAGGTATAAGGAAGTAAGGAGAAATTTGCTTCTAGCTGCTAAAATAAGTTTGGAGGTATGTGCTTATCCTGATAAATAGGAAATGTGTTTTATCTTCAATGGAGAGTATTCTTTTTTTTTGGTGGTGGTGCTGGGTATGGAACCCAGGGGCATTCTGCCTCTGAGCTATACCCCCAACCCTATTTTTAGTATTTTATTTTGAAACAGGGTCTCACTAAGTTGCTGAAGCTGGCCTCGAACCTGGGATCCTCCTGTCTCAGCCTCCCAAGTACTGGGATTACAAGCATGCAACACCACGCCCAGCTTTTTTTTTTTTTTTTTTTTTTTTTTTTTGCGGTACTGGGGATTGAACCCAGGGGCGTTCTACCTCCGCGCTACACCCCCGGCCCTATTTTTTATACTTTATTTTGAAACCAGGTCTCACGAAGTTGCAGAGGGGCTCGCTAAGTAGCTGAGGCTGGCCGCGAACCCGGATCCTCCAGTCT
>PVJS01048449.1:0-15051 GCA_004027185.1 Glis glis
GGGGGGGTGGTACTGGTGATGGAACCCAGGGGCATTCTACCTCAGGGATATACCCCCAGTCCTGTGTTATTTTTTATTTGGAAACAAAGTCTCACTAAGTTGATGAAAGCCTCACTAATTTGCTGAGGTTGGTCTCAAACCTGCAATCCTCCTGACTCAGCCTCCCAAGTACTGGGATCATAGGCATGCGCCACCATGCCTGGTTGGGATAAATGACTTCTAAGAGTACTGTTTATTTAAGATGAATAGCTGCTTACCCAGTTGGATTTGCTGTCAGGACAGTGGGTACAGAGGCAGCACCCATAGCAGGCATGTTCAGCAACTGAATCCCAAGATGAAGGTTTGGGATTCCTTGATCTCATCTCATTCCTCTAAGTGATTATCATTTCACCTGTAATTCTAATAACAGTGTCTGCATGGAGAACAGATTGTCTGTAAAAAACATTGGTGGATGCATACACCATTAAAATTGAATAATAAAGATTTCCAACAGATGTGACAAAATAGTTGGGAAAGATAATGCCCAAGGAACATGAAGAAAACTATTTTTAGAAGATCTCAAAAGAGGTCAGCCAAGGACAATGAAATCTAATATGTAGGAGAATAAAATTGAGTAAATTGTTCTGTGGGTTTCTTAGCCACTGTTATGAGCAATAGGGCCGCAAGGTCTTAAGACCAATGAGTCACATCACACACAATTTGTGTCTTTCCACAATGTCACAAATTTATTCAACACTCAAAGGTTATAGCACCCAGGAACTTATCAGGAAATTGTCTAAGTAAAGTTAAGCTAAGTTCTAGGTTTGGATGCTGGGTGGCTGCTTTGCGAAAGCCAATTAACAATGAATGAGCATCAAACAATACACTTCATACTAGCAAATATAACAATTTAGGTTGAGCAAGTGTATTAAACAATATACAGGTTCTTAAACTTAAGAGCACTTCAAATAATCATCAAATAATACAATCCAAACAAGCAGGGAGTAGGAAATAACGAACCAAGTCCAGGAATGGAAGAGGAGCTTCAAGGGTTGGCCTGGACGCTGAGCTGTCAGAAGCCTCTGTCAGAAGTCACACTGATCCTTGGCCAGCAGGAAGAGCAGGACGGGAGCAAGTCGCTGGATCAGAGTCATACACACAGGCAGACGGTCATGGTATAAGCAAAGCTCAGCGCACTGCTCATAGGAAAGGCGGGGTCTTTTATAGGGCTTTATGGGTTTTTTTCCATTGTTTTTTGCAAGCTCATCCAGGCTTATCGAACCTGCCAGACTCCTATCATCAGATCAAATTTATTGATGATGTAAGTCCATCAGAGGTGAGAAAGCATTTTATGATTCAAGTGCCTGTTATCAACTATAGCACAGAAGTGCTGATCTGAGTCCTATGCTGAAGAGGTGAGACAGAATTTTATGCTGTTATCATACCACAGCACAGAAGTGCTGGTCTGGGCCCCATGCTGGCATGCCTGGACAAGTTGTTTATGAGTTTTTGTCTTAGCTATATGCTGCCATGTTAAAACAGATTGTTTATGAGTTCCTAAAATTTGTTTTATATCCCATGCTCTATACAGTGTCCATCCCTTGATTCCAGAAGCATAGGTCATAGACCAGCAAAGGGAATCACAAAGTTTTTTGGGGAGTAAAGAGGCAAACAATGCAACGTTTGAGCAGGAACCATCCAAAACAAATACATAGAAGGAGCAAAAGTACCTCCTTGATTGAGGACCACATGTTTAGAAAACATGTTGGTCAGGCTCATTTTAAGCCATGCAAAAGGGTTATAATCAACCCATGAGCCAGTACAGAAGGTATGAGCTCAGAATGTTTTGGCCAATAGTTGAAAGAAAGAGCATTGTTTATGAATATCTGAGTATTGGGATTTCAATGCTAAAGTGTTAGATTGAAGCACAGCCACTGCCTGTTTAGAAATTTCAATTGTATTTTTAACATGAGCCAATTGTTCATGAATATGTTCTGTGGACTCATTGAGTTGACGGAGGTTGGAGGAAATTACTTTGTCTACCTGAGTAGTATCTATCCAAGGTATGTTTTGGATGGTATCATGCCAAGAAGAGGGTAACACATGATAGGAGAGGGTAGGAGAATGCTGAGCCAAATAAGAGATATTTCTGACAGTGATTTTAATTGTACTAACAAGTTTTATACATTCAGAATTAATATGAATGGAAACATCAGTCTTTGCAGTATGGTTAAAGTAAGTAACCCAATTAACATTTGGGGAATAGATGATACAAACAAAATTTCCCAAATTATGTACAAAAGCTGGAATCTTAGCTATAGCAATATCAACAACTTGTACAGTGGGCATCAGCTCTGCAAAGGTGTAGTATACTGCAGGATTCCACTCAAAAACCAAGTTTTTGTCAATATAATAGCCTGAGGCATGAAAGAAGGAACCACTAGGAGTAGCCTGATAATTGTGCAAGAGAGAAGTTTATGGTACTGAGACAGTGTTATAGACCAATAACGACTATCCACCAGAAAGTTTGATCAAGTGGAGTTCACAATTACCTGACACTGAGCAACCTGAGCAGTAGGAAGAATCTATTTGGAACATTGTAAGTTTATTAAATGAATAAGAAAAAAATGTACCTGTAAGAATGCCAGTACGAATGACATGCCAGGCTTGAGATAACAACTGGTGGAGTCTAGCACATTTGGATTCTAATTGCTGTTGAGGGATAAAATATCTCAGTGTCTGCACATTTGTTTTGAGAAGGTCTATCTTACAGTCAGTGTTATAATTGTACTCTTTCTGAAGTTGCATCCAGTGTGTGTGATCTTGTACTAAAGCATAAATCTGTTCTAGAGAGGTGGAAAGTTGTGTTATTGTGTGAGCAGTTTGTACATACAAGGAAGTTACTGCATGTTGGAAAGAGAAGAGTTTTGATCTTAACGTCTGAATTTGGTACTTATAACCAGCTTTAATCAAGTTAGCAATGATGCCAAGGGGAGAAAAAAGTTGGAGAGGCTTTCTGACATGAAAAGCATCAATTGTGGGCATGTCAGGAAGATTTATAGGAGGACTAGTATAAGAGGGGAAAGCCGAGCAGAAAGGAAGCATAGAGGAGACTGTGAATTGTTCCTTGGTGAAGGTAAGATGGAACTTAGTTGATGTGAGTTTATAGATAGGGTGAACGGGGAATAGGAAATTTGGTTCAAAAAGGTTTGGTTTGTACAATTGTGGAGGTTGGTCTCTGAAGACCGGCAGTCCACTGGAGTTTCCAGTGGGCTGTTCTGTATCTAAAGTAGGCTGTGCTAAGATGGCATGTGGTAGGCCTTTTATATTTCTATCTCTCTGGTTTAAGTTAAAGCAGGCATGGAAAAGGGAGGATTGAAAGGTAGGTAAAGGATCCAGGAAAGCTAATTCCTGTTTCAACATTCTATGTATCCTATAGCTGTGAGGTTATAAGCCAAATGAAAAATTCCATTGTATGTCCAAACCTTGTGCCCAGGTTTGCACTGAAGGAGCTGTAAAATGTGTGCCCTGATCTGATTCTAATATTCTAGGTGGTCTATAGGCATAAATCCATAACTATAGTGCATGGATGGTGGATGTGGCAGAAGGATTATGGGCTGCCATCGCAAGACCAATGCCAGAGAAAATATCTACCATGGTCACTGCATATTTTTGAGGGTACTTATGGATAAGGGGTCCTATAAAGTCAATTTGGATTATAAAATTGAAAGAAAAAGGGTGTGTCAGTATGAAGTCTGTGTTGAAATTTAGAAAGAGCAATTTTGCAATCACTGCAGGTGCACAGGGCCTTATTGATAGTGTGCCATGTTAAAGGTAAGTTATAAGTCTTAGCCCATGCAAACAGGGCATGTGACCCCATGTGCCCTTTTAGTTTGTGAATGGTAAGAATGTCTTCTGGTATAAGGGAGGTGTGTGGTGATTTATTTCATGTCCATGAGGAGGAAGGATTTTTTTTTTTTTTGCAAAACAAGAGGTGGTACCTTGGGAATAGTCCAGGTATCATCTATTTTCTGGAGTATAATAGGGGGAAGTGTATGTCTATATTCACCTTTAGCATTTTTAAGTAATTTAAGCTTGGTTGTGTTAGTTAGTGCACCAATCTGATTGTTATATTTGGAAATGTCAGAATCATTCTTCTGATGTGCTGAGATATGAGTGACATATATGTGTAAAATTTAGAAGTTTTAAAGAGTTCTTCCCAGTATGCTCTTGATAGAGGTCTTTGCCACTTATCTTAAAATAATTTAAAATCCATTTATGGGACCATAAGGCAATACCATTAACTACTGCCCAGGAATCAGTAAAAATATGTTAGAGCACCCTTCATTCAAGGAAAGTCTGACAGCCAAAACTACTGCTATTAGTTCAGCATGTTGTGCTGATAAAGAATTACCTTGCTCCAGGAGTATTGTTTGATCCCAGGGGCGTAAGGCTGCTGCTTTCCATTGTGTTTTTCCTTGGGTCACAGAGACTGATCCATCTGTAAACTAGGCATTTGTGAGATCATTAGACCAGGCAGGGTCCCATTTCCCTATACTGGGCTGGGATTTCTCTGCCCTCGGAATGAATTCCAGAAAGTCAATCTCCAGTTTGTGAAGCTCCTCTGTGAGGAGCCCTGGTTGACCCTGGAAGTTGAGGTCCTGGGTCTAGATATACTATTTCCAAGTTAGCAGCTTGGGGTCCATTTGGATCTCTGCCATTTCCTCAGGGGTCAATTTTATCCAATGGAACAAAGATATCATACACCCAATAGTAATTGGGTCTGGGCCAGTCAGTGGTTCGGTAGAATGAAGGGCCTCATAAGTAAGCCAAATATATTTCTCAAAAAGGGAATATTTGCTAGGAGCATATGGAAATTTAGAAGTCCAGAAACCTACTGGGAGGAACTGTGGTGATGTGGAAGGTTTGGTCAAAAAAAACCAAGTGACAGAATCAGCAGTGAGTAAGAGCTCCAGTCTCAGTTTTGATTGAGGTGTGGGGTAGTGTAGTGTTTGGAATGTGTGTATGCAATCCTTGTGTGTATTTAAAGATTGTTGCTGTGCTGTGGACCAAGTGAAATCTTGAGCCTTACATGTGACCTCATATATTGGTCTCAAGATAACATTTAGATATGGTATATGTTGTTGCCAACACTCAAAAAGTCCAATTAAACATTGTGCCACTTGTTTAGTTGTCGGTGCCTTAAGATTCAAGATTTTATCCAAAACTAGAAGAGGTATTTTATGGCCTTCCAAGGACCAGGTGATGCCAAGGAACTTGCAAGTTGTGGAAGGTCCAAAGGTTTTATACTCATTTATAGTCCATCCTAGAGAGCAAAGGTGTGTTATTAATTGGTGTTTCTCTTTTTCAAGGCTGTCCTTGTCATTATTTATCATGATTATGTCATCTGTGTAGGATATAATAAGAGAGGTGTAAACTGAGGTTGATAGATGCTCTGAAAGTAGGGAGTGTGCAATCACAGGGCTATTTATCCCTGAGGCAGCCCACAAAATTTATACTGTCTACCTTCCCTTGAAAATGATGTATATTCGAGGCTCTGTTCATCAATAGGACTGGCAAAGAACATATCTGTCATCTTCTATGGTGGCATAGAACTTTCCATTATTCCTAGAGATTTTGTTGATAACTTCCTGACTATCAGGAAGAATACCTGACAATTTAGGAGAAACCTTATTAAGATTCCTAAAATCAAGATGGATGTGATGGCGCATGCTTGTAATCCCAGTGCTTGGCTGAGACAGGAGGATCGCAGGTTCGTGGCCAGCCTCAACTACTTAATGAGGCCCTCCGTAACTTAGTGAGACCCTGTTTCAAAGTAAAGAATAAAAAAATAGGGCTGGGGGTGTAGCTCGGAGGTAGAATGTCCCTGGGTTCCATCCCCAGTTCCAAAAAAAAAAAAATCCTAAAATCAATTGTGAGTCAGTAGGAGCCATTTGGTTTTAGTATTGGCCATACCGGACTATTAAAATTAGAAGAAAAAGTGGGTATTATTATACCTTCCTGTAATAACTTTTGAATTTTTTCTGTAATTTCCTTAGGTCCTCCCTTCAGTGGATACTGCTTAGTAAATGCAGGAGCTGCAGGTGTGGGCAAAGAAATTGGAGGGATCTTGACCTCAGCCAGCGCACAAACAAATTTGGGTTCCTTAGGCATTTTTAGAGGAAAAAGATTGTAAACAGTGTAGGAAGAAGATCCATACCAAGAATATTTTCTACAAAAGGAGAGCAATAGAAAAAAACTGGGATAGTCTTCTTATCATAACAAAAATGTATAAGGGAATTGCCTAAATGATGGTATAAATGCCTGCTGGTTATTGGGGCATGGATATCTATATGCATTTGTAAATGTTCTTTGCTGAAAGTAATGTCTAGGTGCACTGTTGCTCTGTGTGTTGCTAATATTGGATGTAGCTAGTGAGTTCTTCTGTTTTGGGTGTATTAGTTTAGCCATGAATGTTACCTTATGTGTTCCTGAGAGTTCTACAGAAAGTTTAAATGTCTGAATAATCTCCTGCATAGTACAACATCCTGCTAAGGCATTCATAAATGAAACCTTTAAGGCTTCTTGTACCCCTAGTAGTAGGACTCTCTTGATTTCATTACTGGCCAGCACCTCTAGAGGTAAGGCATATGGCACAAAAATATAAGCCTGAAAAAGGCTATTAATATTAACAATTTTTGTTTAGATGACACCAGCTTCATAAATTGTTCTCTTAGATGTTGCAATTTAGAAGATTAGTACACTTGAGAAACATAAGTACATTAACATGTAAAGAAGCTAGTAATAATTAACATCACTGTTACCCAGAAGTAAATATATATATATATATTAACTCAGCTTTACTTTTGGAGTGAAATTTAGAATACATGGGTCTCCCAAATATAATTATGCGGGTAGACCTATAACAGGTTTCCATAGGTTAATGGCACTGACAAAAATCAAATAACTTTAGATCAGGAAACACTGTTAATAATCAGAGATAGACTTAAAGTTTGATGTACAATTGTATCTTACTTATACAATAATAAACATTTAGTCAAAGCAAACAGATGTAAACCATGTTCCAAATGTTAGGGATTTTTTCTTTAATCTGATTAGTATAGTAATCCAAAATAATAGTTGTTAATTTAGCCTGTGGTATAAAAAGCTGTAAAATAAGCAGAAAATTAAAACCCTTAAAACCTTGAGTTTGCTAAAACTTAGTTTTTTTAAGTAGTCAATGACCTAACAAAGAGAGAAATCATAAGTAATTATCTTGATAGACACAAAATGTTTGTTCTTTAAGCCAGTTTTTAGTAAATATTACCCAGACCTATAACACCTTTTTTAAAAATCTCTTATTTATTGGGTTTCCTTTTACCTTAATTTTTTTTGTGTGGTACTGGGGATTGAACCCAGGGACATTCTACCTCCAAGCTATATCCCCAGCCCTATTTTATTCTTTATTTTGAAACAGGGTCTCACTGTGTTGCGGAAGGCCTCACAAGTTGCTGAGGCTGGCTATGAACCTGCAATTCTCCTGTCTCAGCCTCCCAAGTACTGGGATTACAAGCGTGTGTCACCATGCCTGGCTTACCTTAATATTTTTAAGTTTATAATTCAAAACAATTCTTACACAACTCTTTAAATTTAGGTAAATTACTTCTTATTTGTAAAATAAAATACTTTAAGTTCTTCATAGTTTTCTCATAAAGACACAGCTTAAAATCTTCCTTCCATCTGTATTTAGAATTACTTATGTTAGTTAAAACTTAACTCATAGCAATCTCATATTTACTGAAGATTCAAAAAGAAAGCAATCTTAAGCTGTCTCTTTACAAATATGAAAACACATTTGGTAGACACAAATATTGTCTTTTGCTAACTTTAAAAAGCCAAAAGTACTTCAATTTATATTTAGCATTGATGTTGTAGTATTTTATCTTACAACTTGTAATTTTAAAATTATACATTCATAAAAGTTTATCTCATTATATTTACCAAATTATATTTACCAAATTTAATACCTACTTTAGAATACCCATGAAAGATATACCAGTAAACTTGAATTAACTTATTTGTTAAATATTTAAGTCATATGACAAACTAAAAAGTATTTGGATCCATGTTTTGTGTTATTATTGATTTTAATATATGAGCGCTCATGTATCTATAAGTACCATGGGGTACCACGTGGGCAATAAACACATATAGACAGACAATATAACCATACAGACAAATATTGCCATGATCAGACCTGTGATGTCTCTTATGATGCTAATCTACCTGTGGTCAGGCATCCCTGCCACATAGTTGCAGCCTAATGTTAATCAACATGATTGGCTCATTTTGTCTGCAGATTATTGACCATCTAAAATGTCCTTGACCTCGATATGCAGTTTTCAGGATGTGGTATTAATTTTGACCTCTCAGGGTGTTATATTAGCTCCTACTGGATTTCCCCACATGCAAATAATAGAAGAATCAGCATATTTTAGTCAAGACAAAGTTGCGCAAATGTTCCCTAGTAGACTTTGTAATAGAGCAGAAATATGTGATCACACAGAGGCAGTTTGCATAGATGATAGAAGTTTAGAGAGTTAAAATTTTGGCTAGTAAAATGTGTAAGGGAAGTGAATTTTGGCCATGAAGAGAAAGAAAAAAGGAAAACAGACAGGAAAAAAAAAAAACAAAACCTCAAGCCTCATAGCTAGTGGCTTGACTTAAAAGTGCCATCCCCTGTTTTTTTGTTTTTTTAGTCTGAACAGGGGTATAGGAAGCAGCTCACTCTTATATAACAGGCTTATCAAGGACAACAGACAGCTGAGAAGTCTGTGGGACCTCCTGCAGCTGCAGAGTAAGAGAGAAAAAGAGGGGAAAGAAATCAAGGAGCTCCTATGGGACTTTATATATTAACACATGCATAGATTTAAATTTGGAGTTAAATTTGGATTTAAAGTTGGTATTTTAGGCCAAGGAAGATATTTGTTGCATCACTTGGCCTGAAAGAGTGATGGTGTTTGTTCCATTGTCCCACAGGTGGCAGAGCCAGTCTACATCTGTTTTGTCACCTTACATAAACTCTGTTCTTAACTTCTGCAGCTCTGCCCTAGTAAATTCCCTATCTTTGGCCAGTACTGTGGGCTGGTTCTGGCCTTGACATTTTATGCCATTATCAGTCACAGCACAGAAGTGCTGGTCTGTGCCCCATGCTGACATGTCCGGACAAGTTTCTGAAGCTATATGCGGGCATGCCTGGACAAGTTGCTTATGTGTTTTTGTCTGAACTATATGCTGCCACGTTAAAACAGAGTGTTTATGAGTTCCTAAAAATTGTTTTCTATCCCATGCTCTATATAGCCACCTTCAAGGTTTGGTCTCTAAAATATGATTTATTTCCATCACTGAACAACTCACTGCACAGGAAAGAAATTTAGTCATTGTAGAACTAACATTTCCAAACCCTGAGTTGGTCCATATATTACCCAGTTGCCAGAGAGAGGCTGCTCAGGCCTTCTTCGGGTGCCAGGTCACCTGTAGCTACACCTGGACTTTACCCAGAGCTTTCTCCTTTACTCTTCTACAGGAAAAAGACAATATGTGAGGCTCGGGGCTGTAAGTACACTGAAAGAGTATAGAATGAGTGGTTGAACTTTGGTGTCGTGGGGTGCTCTGTCATGTGCTGCTGGTTGGAAATTCTCACACAATGAGATCTACAGAGGCATCCTCAAGGTGGCATAGGCACATCACAGGTATTCGTGGTGGAGATGTTCCATGACTGGTGCTGGTCTTGAGAGGTCCTTGGGGTGAAAGGTAATCTAATGATGTTCAACATAGACTCTTGAGTGATTTAATGGGAAAGGAGAATGATGCCTCAAGAAATGAATCTGGTTTTTGTTCTTTGTTTTATTTTTTGGTATTAGGGATAGAACCCAGGGGCATTCTACCTCTGAGATATACTCCCAGCCCTATTTTATTTTGAAACTGGGTCTCAGTTGCTGAGGGCCTCCCTAAATTGCTGAGGCTGGCCTCAAATCTGTGATCCCCCTGTCTCATCCTCCCAAGTACTTCAATTACGGGCATGTAATTAATCAGTAATTAATTACCTGGCTAATTAATCAGTGTTTTAGAAATTTCCCAAGCACAATCAGGTACGCCTAAGGTTTCCTCCACTTAAGTCATGATGAGTGCTGGACCTAACATTCAGGTGCCTAGACATAGACCTTCCATGTGGCAGAGCTGGTCCAAATCCCCATGCACATCTAGGTCCAGCCCCACTTTCAGAGAATGCCAGGTCACCTTGCTCAGAAGGCTTCCTGTGTGCCATTTGCACCTGCACCCATGAGTCAGGAAGCCAACAGGATTTTGTCATCTGTTTTTTTCCCTAAAAATAGTAAGTAACAAAGGATGACACATTTTGTACTAAGTTTATATAATCATATGCTTGTGTGAGACTGGGTCAACCCTTCATTATCTGTAAAAACTCTGCCATGGAAAGGAATGGAGATACTTGTTCCCCCTAGGCCCCGGAACATCTGAATTTGCTGCCTGCTTTGTTACAATAGTGATCACTTTCAGCAGGGAAATGTGAGTATTACTTTCCTTTTTCATTGAAACCACTGTATAAAAGTGCAGGAAATATATAAGCCAGGTGTGATGGCACACACTCATAAGCCCAGTACTTGGGAGGCTAAGACAGGAGGATGGCAGGTTCAAGACAAGCCTCAGCAATTTTTTTTTTGGTACTGGGGACTGAACCCAGAGGCATTCTACCTCCAAGCTACACCCCCAGCCCTATTTTATTTTTATTTTGAAATAGGGTCTTGCTAGGTTGAGAATCTCGCTACTTGCTGAGGCTGTCCTTGAACCTGTGATCCTCTTGTCTCAGCCTCCCAAGTACTGAGATTACAGGCATGGACCACCATGCCCAGCTCAGCCTCACCAATTTAGCAAGACCCTCAGCAACTTAGTGAGACCCTCAGAAACCTAGCCAGACTCTGTCTCAAATAAAAACAATAAAAAGGGCTGGGGGCATAGTTCAGAGGTAGAATGCCCCTGGGTTCTATATCCAGTACCAAAAAAAAAACAAAACTTTTTTTTATGCTGTTTGGGCATAAAACAGTTTTTTATAGTTTCCACTATCATCACTTTGAAGTTTCCTTAAAATGATACCAAATAACTACAGTGTCGTGTGTGTGCGTGTGTGTGTGTGTGTGTGTGTGTGTGTGTGTGTATGTGTGTGTGCTTGGTTTGTGTGTTTTCCTGTTTGGCACATATTAATCATAGGGCAAAACTAAGGCCAATGTTATTTTCCTTTTTCCTGCAAGCAGCTTGTCTGGACCTGCCCTTCATGGACAGATCACTGACCACTGACCAAGATACCATGTCCTCACCCACTTCCTTCCCTAACTCCTAACTCTCACGTACCAAACTAATATTGCCCTGTTCCACATTAACCCAGGGCCAAGTGCCAGATAACTAGTGAGAGCCGTGTACCCCAAAGCCTGGGGAAGTTGTTCAAACCGGCCAATTCTAACCTCTTACTTGGCCTTTCCCAAGGAAGCCCCACTTCAGGCCACAGCTGGGCTTCCCCTTCCCTCTCCTGCTTCTTCCTCCCAACCACTGCTCAGTCAGATATGGAGAGCCTCTCAAAGTGTATAATGTCAGGCACTAAAGTATGACTAATGTTCAGTTTATACATGAAATAAAATATAGGAGGGATAGAAAGAACCAAGTAAAGGGGAATGAATGGGCTGTTTAAAGTAATGCAGGGCCCATTGTTAGTAACTGCATGTGTGTCAAGACTGGATGACATCTCAGGCTTCCTAATGATTACACAAACCCATGTGCAGGATGGTGCAGTATAGCGGGTGTTACGGGTTTCTGTGGTAGTTTTTTAAATGTATTTCAAAAGGAATGCACCTAACTTAAGGTGATAGAGGTTTAAGTTGTAAGTCACAAGATGGAATCCCTTCTGAAATATCAACTCAGGCTTCAAGAAAGTTGAATTTTACTATTGAAAATTTTGTATTTTCTCTCATATGTGGAAGCTAGAGGAAAGATAGGAAACAAAATGGATTTAATATAAAAGAGGAAAAAGACCTATAGAATAGCGAAAAAGTATGGTGGAAAGGGGAAGGGGGAAAAGGAGGACTGGGGAATGAAACAGGTCAAATGATGTTATGTCCATATATGAAGGTATCACTACCGATCTCACATGAATGTGGAGGGAGGAAGGACAGCAGGTTTGGATCCAGATGTAAATACACCAAGTGATGTGTGTACATGTATATTTGTATTATTTTGAACCTCACTATGATGTTTAATTACAATGCACCAATACAATTTTTAAAATAATAAAGTTGAATTTGAAACAGGATCAACATAAAAAGGCAAGCCAATATAAATTTCCCATTAGAGTAACAATCAATGCAGATCATTGTTTATACTTGAAAAATGTTAGATGCAAAGAAATAAACCCTATTTTGAGTATAATGCTGGTGAAAATAAAGGTGACAAGAATGATAAAATTCCCTCATGCACTGTTCCTTTACAATAAACAAGAAAAAATTATATAATATGGGTGTTTTATTTTAAGAACAAGAGATAAATAAAAATGATGTGATAATTTTGTATGATATAAGAGCTCATAATTTTGATAGTAAATAAATACATGTTATTATCATTTCAATACACATATTTACAGATGTTTGTCCATAAATAAAATAAACTCAAGTAAAATAGCTGGAGTTTCAGATAATAAAAGTTTAAATAAGTTTTTTTTAAAGCAGAGAATAGGAATAGGATGCTCATTTTTAGAGAAGAAGAGTCAGACTTTTAAAAATCAAGTTTTATTCTATGGAATTTTGTGCTCTGAAAATTTTCATTTAGGTGGAAATACCTGAGAAAAACTATTTGCAATCAATTTTGATACTTAATGTTAGCCATTGGCAACTTAGAATGTGTTTTTGTTGAGGACTAAGTAATATACAACCCATTTCATTTAAATTATATTATTAAAGGGTTAAAGTGCTATTAGTAAAAAAAAAAAGAGAGAAACTATTTTAATTAAATATTTAATGAGCACTTTTTCTTGCAATTCCAGGAATAGAACCCAGGGCATTATACATGCTAGGCAAGTGTTCAACCCCTGAGCTACATCCCCAGTCCTCTAGTTGCTGAGGCTGGCCTCAAACTTGTGATCCTCCTGCCTCAGCTAGGAAGCTGAGTTGGTGGAATTACAGGTGTGCTCCATAGTATCTAGCATAATAGATACTTCTTAAAAGGGAGTACTGATAGATCCCCCCATGGAATCCCTTTACTTAGTCAACAGTTCAGATTTCTGAACCTGTCCTAAGCAATTGCCCAGAACCTTCTATTGCCTCCTTTCCTGCTAATCTCACCATCTCTCTATAATCTAAACACATGGGACTCACCCCAGTCCCATGAGGCTGCATATGTGTCCTTATTTGGGTCTTTCTGGTTGATTTCCCGTCAATAAAAGCTGATCTCACCAAATCTTTGGAAACATGTTTATGACCACAGTTAATAATAATGTACTGTGCATTTCAAAAGAGGTTTCTAACATCCTTATCAGAAGTAAATGATAAATTAGTGAGATGATGGATAAGTTAATTAGTTTGATTGAATCTTTATGCAATATGTACATATATCCAAAAGTCACACCATATCCCATAAATGTACAGAATGATTGTCAATTAAAACTAATTAATTAAAATAAATGATACTTAAAGAAACAATAACAGAAACAAAAAAAATCTGTGAATTTCCATAAGACCCCAAATAAAAGACTTTCTTGGGGCCTTCAATTCAGAAATTTCTTCCATTATTCTATTTTAAAATATCCTGAATTTTCCCAATGAAAAACCTAAAAGTTAGCATGATTGGACGTCTGTTTAATTATGTACACAGTGTTCATTTAGCTCCATTATGAGAATCGTGGTGGTAGAGACATGGCTGTCCTTATTTGCTATGCTATCACACATTCTTGACATAAGGGGTCTTCAAATATTAGCAGAGTTTAACATGAATGTTTAAATACCTCATAGAGAACAGACTCCTAGCCCTACAAGTGGATTAGAAAAAACATTTTGCTCTTGCCCTGCAGGCAAAGTGGAACTGAGAGACACGGGTGTCACTGATGATGAGAACAAAGCGGCTGATGGCTGGGAAACAGGAGGCCACAAACACAGAGCTGTTCACCTTCCACTGGCCTGGGTTTGCAACTAGAGTAATCCTAATAGTCAAAATGGCATATATTGAATAAAAGAGAACAAAGGAGGTCACGAGGATCAGGATGGTGCGTGTGGCTCTGGCCTCATGGGAAGGTATCTGCTTGAAGAGGCTGGGGCTGTGGATGTGTTGGACTCACTGCTTGTGTCTGTACAGAACAAGGACCATGGAGCCACTGGCCCAGGTCATGAACACTAGACCCATCAAGTCAGGAGAAAAATAAGACTGTATATAATGAGCTATATCTCCCTGGCATTGTCCAGGAACAATACCCACGATCACCTTCTCCACTGAGATTTCTATTATTCAATGGACCATTCACTATTATGGGGAATAAAAAATTCATCAAGAGATGCAGGAACCAGCACAAGAAACAGCAGAAGCAGATGAACTTGAAGGATCAAATCCTGAGCTCCATCCACCTCAAATACTGGGGCTGAGCTTAATGGCCTGGAAGCCACTGAGGAGGCACACAGTGCTGAAGGACACACCTGTGCCCACTCTAAAAATAGAAGACAAGTTTACATTTTGTATCATCCAAGAACTATTTCCAGTCAAAAGCTGTCATTGTCTGGGACATACCTTTAGAGAAAAGAACCATGAGCCGGGCGTGGTGGCGCATGCTTGTAATCCCAGTACTTTGGGAGGCAGAGACCGGAGGATCCGGGTTCGCGGCCAACCTCAGCGCGCATGCGCACGCGATCGATCGATCTCTCTCTCTCTCCTCTCTCCTCTCTCCTCTCTCCTCTCTCTCTCTCTCTCTCTCTCTGTCTGTCTGTCTGTCTGTCTCTCTCTCTCTCTCTCTCTCTCTCTCTCTAC
>PVJS01048450.1:0-15050 GCA_004027185.1 Glis glis
CCTCCTCCCTCCTCCTCCTCCTCCTCCTCCTTCTTCTTCTTCTTCTTCTTCTTCTTCTTCTTCTTCTTCTTTCTCTCTCTCTCTCTCTCTCTCTCTCTCTCTCTCTCTCTCTCTCAACATACACCACATGCTGTGTAAACCAATAATGATAGTAGGAACAAACGTTCACTTACGGATGCAGAGACTGTGAAAATTACTAGGGATCCCTGTAACAGGACTAGGCTCCCTGGGTCTATGGGACCCTAAGCAACTTAACAAGTACTCAATTTGAAGGGATTTTTTTTTTGGTCACACTATCAATCTCACAGATGTTTCCTGAGCTCCCGGTGGGTTCTGGGCTATTTGACCCACTCTGAGGCAGCAAGTCCATTATCAGCGAAACTCAGTGGGATGATAAAGGAGTCAGGCTTGGCAATTAAAAACATTCAGCCAAGTGTGGCTATTTCAGCTGCTCCTTTGCATCCTTCTATCTCAAACCATCCCCCTGCTTGTTGTTGTTACCTAGTGACCTGCTTATTTTATAAAAGTAGATTACATGAAAGTAGAATACCAAAATGACCCTTTCTTTCTTTCTCTCCAGCCAATTAAAAGATGACCTTAGCTAAAAATACACTGATTCCTTATGAAGGATAATCTTTAGCTACATCTGGGTCATTGTAGAGCACATGAAATGGATACAAAAAGTAAAATAATGGGACCCCTGAACTCATGAACTTCTAGATATTTTGAGTTCTGGATAGTTATATATGACTACCTACACCATACCTCCACTAGCTTATGAACAGACATCTCTGGACAGAACTCTTGAATTTCCATTTCTCAATCCCCAGCCACCATCTATCACCCTGGGGGCTGGGTAAAGTGTGTTGGCATCGACCAGCAGCATAGAAGAAGCAATCCTTCATTCCTCTCATTCCATCACATACCACATTGACAGTAAATTCTGTTGCCTCTAGTTCTAAAGCATGCTGGATTCCCAAATATCAACACCTTTTACGACCTCTGTTGTCATTTGGATCTAGAATGCTCCCCAAAGGTTCATGTGTTGAAGGCTTGGTCCCTAAGGCAGCAGTGTTTGGGACTTTAAGGAGGTGATCGGATCACAAGGGTGCTAACCTCGTCAAAGTATTACTCCCTCATAACAGAATGGACTATGGGAGGAGGTGGGAACTGTACGAGGTGGGGCCTCGTTGAAGGGAGTGCTTTCTTGGGGGCGTATCCTTGGGTACTGTATCTTGTTCTGGGCCCCTTCCTCCCCCTTGCTCTCTCTGCTTCCTGGTTCCCAGGAGGGGAGCAGCTCTGCTCAGCCACACCCTCCCCTCCATGATATTCTGCCTCACTACAGGCCCACAGCAATGGAGCCAGCCAACCATGAACTGAAGCCTCTGAAACCAAGAAGCAGAACACATCTTCCCTCCTTTAAGCTGTTTTTCTCAGGTATTTTGCCCCAGCAATGGAAAAGTAACGTCATTTCCCTGGCTAAAACTATGATCCTGATTTCCATGATCTCACTCCGGTTTCCTGACTGGCTTTTCTGCCTCTGGTCTTGCCCCTCTCCACCCCATGCTCCATCCTCCATACAGTTGCCGGAGCAATCTCAGTAAAGCTTTAAATAGACGCTGCCACTTGCCTAAGTGAAGCCTCCCATGATTCCCCACTGCAATTGGAACGAAGGCCACACTGTGCTCGCAGCCTAACAGGACCTTTACAATGCGGCCTCCTCTTCCTTCCCTCCTTGACTACCATCCTCTCTTACTTGTCTTCTTGTCCCTTGTCCGTGCCGTGCTTATTCCTAGCACTTGCTATTCCTTCTACTAAGAGTGGTTTTGTGCCTCACCATCACATGGTGCCTCCCTATCAGCTTTCAGGTCTCTCTGCAAATGCCATTGTCAATGACCTGAGCTAAAGCCACACAACCCGATCCCTGGCTGCAATGCAACCATACTTCATCTTCCCCAGAGCACCCAAATGTACTGACATTTTCTGTCATATGTGTCTGTTAATGTGTTTATTGTCTCCTCCCAACACAGAGACTAAAGATTCTAGAGGGTAAAACTCTGTCTGAGTCGTTCATAGCTTTATCACCAGCATCGACAGAAAGAAAAATATTTGTTGAAGGGCAGACCAAATAACAGATGGAATGACTCTTCTTTAATCCTGATAGGCCTGAGAGGAAATGGTTAGAATGGAGAAAAGAGAAGATGTATGAACGGATGAAAGAAAACAACTACCTAACTGCACAACAACGCAAAATATTGACTCCATTTTGAAAGAGGGTGAACTAGGAGGCAGAGAATGAGAATATTTCTTAGCTCCTTGAAGAACTGAGGATATGCTGTCTTGAGCAGTGTTGGTTCACAGTATATGTATGCACATATTTGCTTACGCTTACTCACTGGGCTACTAGAAGAATGAAGGATCCAGAAATTTATACTAGTGGAGAGGTCTTAAGAAGATTGGCTGAGTCGGGTGTGGTGGCGTAAGCTTGTAATCCCAGTACTTGGGAGGCTGAGACAGGAGGATTGCAGGTTCAAAGCCAGCCTTGGCAACTTAGCAAGGCTCTCAGCAACCTAGTGAGGCCCTGTTTCCAAATAAGAAATAAAATAGGGCTGGGGGAGTAGCTTGGAGGTAGAATGCCTCTGGGTTCAATCCCCAGTACCAAAAAAAAGAAGATTGGCTTTGCAGGGCCCAACGTTACACTGGACTTCCAACTTTACTTTGATCTTGAGGTTATCACTGACCATCAGCAATGATTCTGCTGAAATTCCCTCGAGCTTCTCTTTACATGAATTGTCTTAGACTTGAACAATATACCAATCAGCATGAGGCATAAATCATCAGTGGGAAAAATTCTTGTAGGAGGGGGTGAGATTTCCTGTCACTGAAAGAAAGTTTTCATGACAAATCTAAAGACTGAGAACCTAAAGGTAGAGGGGACAGATTCAGATCAGGAGTGAGTCCACAAGAGAAGTGGCTTTGAAAGAATCCTTGAGTTATTACTCTTGAACTCAGAAAAAAATCATTCATTACCCATCCTTGTCATGAAGTTAAACTCAGAGGGTGTTGACTTATGTAGTAGCAGTAGAGAATGAAGCGGCAGGGGCAGGGGAAATGGGGCTGTCTACACACAGGGTTCTCTGCTGGAGCTCATGTCAGGGCAAATGTTTAGCAGAAGGCATTGTGTTGAGTTCCAGACAATTACTGGCAGCAATATAGTGGTGGTCAAAGACACAGTCAAAAGTGACTGGGAGGAATCTGACTGTAAGGATGCGTTCCATGAAGCCCTTCTAGGAAGGCTCTGGCTGCAGCCCCCAGTCCTCACTGTGCAATAGAGGACATGGAGCAATGATAAGGGAGCAGGGTGAAGCAGAGGCTTGGTTACCTTCAGTCCCTCTGTCTGATCAGCCTTAACTTTGTTTCTCCTGATCTGCTTGAGTTTATAAATATTTGCTTGTATTTGTCTCCAGCAGGACGAGCTACATAATTAGTGGGACCCGGTGCAAAATGAAAATGCAGGACACCCTGTCTGAAAATCATTAAGAACTTCAAAGTGGTAACAGCAGAGCATTAAACCAAATTCAGGAATGCTTCTCCGCTTGGGGCAATGTGTGACACGTGAATTTTCTCCTGGCCCCCATTCCATACTTAATCCTTCTTTGAGTCTAGGGCATCAGCTCTGTGTAGCCAGAAGGCCACTAACCTAACCCTGGTCATTGTAGCTCCTTTTCTGAGGCCCCTTCACCATCAGTTTCTTAGAGTTCTGCCTATCTTAGTATAAATTACTTTTATATTTAACCTTATATTGTGTTATTTTCTTGACAACTGAGAGTGGATGCAGATAAATTTCAAGTCCTTCTGGGCGGGCTGAAATGACCCATGAGGAGTTGTTTCCACCCAACACCCCGAATGTGAGAGCACAAGGAAGCAAGTACCCTTAGCATACTGGAACCTTCACCGATTTAGACTCAGGGCAGCTCACCAGCTGTCAGTTTCAGGTAGCTGCTCCAATGCCTATCACCTCCCCATAGCTTTGTTCCAAGAGCATTTTTGTCCTCATTACTTAACAGCAGCTTTAGACTAACACAATTATTGAGTAGGCGGCACGTGGAGATACACGGAACGCTACTTACAGCCTCACTAGTCCAGAGAGAGTAACATCTCAGAAATATCTGCCAACGTGGCAACATCCTGATGTCCTCCTTCAAAACGTTCTCTTTGAGAACTCAGAGCGCATCTGAGACCATTGGCACAGAATGTTCCAGAAGATAAGAAAGAGCCATAGCTCAGCATGTGCTCTTTCTCTTTACCAAAGTGTCCTGAGATAGGGGCTTTTAAACTCTCAATCATAAATTAAAAATTGATGCGAAGGAGGGTTTTACTGCAGGCAATTTTGGAGAGAAAATTCCCCTCAGACTTGCACCTTCTGACAATCAGCACACGTCTCAGACCTTCCTTTCGTCACGGCAAGGTCACCCTGCCACTGGGCGTGGTGATGTTTGCTCCCTGTCCCTCCTCTCCTTGTGTATGCTCTAATATACCCCTGGGCATGAAGGCAACACGACATAAGAATATATTTTCTAAATTTGCATAAAATGAGAACTTCACAGATGGGCAGCACATGCTTCCCATAAGTCCAGTGTGAAAATGGCTCGATAGCACTTGTCGCTACACACATTCTTTCCACATTTCTGGCACACGTACATCTTAAACAAACAGGAATTGCGACAAGCAAAACAGATGGCAAAAAAAAAAAAAGTTTCCAAGGCACGGATCCCAAAATTCTTCCTTGAACATGGTACTGTAGCACTTGTCACAATAAATCTGAAAGTAGTTGGGGTATTAACAGACAGTCTTTGCTGGAGGGGAAAGCTCAAGATATTCATTTCCATAACTCGGGAAAAAATGTTGGAAACACCTTTGCCTCCCCCTAATTATGGGGAGACAGGCTCCAAACTGTCCTCCTGCATATCGGGTGACTTGTTAATTGTGTGGGAAGCTTTCTCTGGTGTCCTCCGCTTTTGTCAGTACACAGAAATAGAAGTGGTAAAATAGAGATCAGGAGTGGACTAAAGCATATTCTACATACCACATGTTGTCAAGCCTGGTTCTCAGTGTGTTGATCTATAGCTACATTTGACCAGGTAGCTTCTCCCCAGATGTATGCACATCCTCATTGAAGAATGAGACACCATTATAGCTCTAACCAAATTTCAACTTTCTACAACTATTTGAAAGGAAATTGAAAGAACAGTTGATGGCAAGTCATGAAACCAGGGCTTTGGCCTTGCCTTTATCACAGGTTACTCCAGTGAACTGAGCGAGCCCCTTAAGCTCTCCGGACATCTGTTGTCACCTATATAGTTGGTCCATCAAAGGGTCCCTTGCCCACTGCAATCACTGCAGTTACCTTCACCCTGAGTACTCCAGGGAATCTGGAACTAATGCCCATTCAAAGTCACTAGTACTATTCTGGGCACTGCTTCCTCTGGGTGCTGCGTCAAGAGAGCCCCTGTCTCAGGGCCAGACCTCCCCATGTATTTGCTCCCAGTCATGATGCCATCCTCTCCCAAGCCAATGTTCCTTCCCACTCACCAGCTAAGGGCAGCCTGCAGAGGCCAAAGAAGGCAAAAATAATTTCCTCAATACATTTTCCAGATGCAGGATTGCTGACTTGTGTGGGGCACCAGAAGTTCAATTTAGACATTAAATGTTATAGAGCAATCATGTTTCCTCCTGCCTTAGAAGTCACAGGCAAACATATGTGTCACCTCTATACCAGAGCATATCAACCCAGCTCAGCCTGAGTGTTCTCCAAGAAGTCACACTGGTTTAACCCGGAGCCTTCTCTTGGACAATTTGTCAAGGCAAAGTAATAATATTTTCACCTCTAGAAACTGAAATGGCCACAGTCTCCTGAAAAGAAGCTCATCTGAAATTATTTTTTTATTAAAGTTACCTTACATTGGCCAACTCGCTACACATGTGTACTTAAAACTTAAATAAAATTACAAAACTGTGGTATATATACACAATGGAATTTTACTCAGCTATAGAGAAGAACCAAATTATGTCATTTGCAGGAAATGGATGGAACTAGAGAACATTACACTGTGAGATTAGCCAACCTCAGAAAGCAAATGGTTGTATGTTTTCTCTCATATGAGAAACTAGAGAGAAATTGGGTAACAAAGGGACTTCAGATAAAAGAGGAGAGACTCAGTGAAGTGACGGAGGGGGGTTAGGGCAGGAAGGTGGAGGGGGGTAAGGAGACTTGACGAAGGAAACAGTACAAATAATTCATTGTACATATATATTCAAAATGATCAATACTAATCTCAATAACATATATGGGAAGGGTGGGATCCAGAAAGGAACACACCAATTGCTATGTGCATATATATTCCTATCACTCTGAAATTCATTATGATGTATGATTACAATGTACCAGTAAAAGTACGTTTAAATAAACAAATAAATAAATAAATATTTAATAATAAACTTCAATAAAGTGACTATAGCTAACATTTACTGATGTTAGCATACCTAATGTGTCAGTCCCTGTTCCAAAAACATTACTCATTTAATCTTCCTAATAAGCCTATGAGATAGATATTATTACCCCCGATGGACACAGGGCTGAAGTAATTGCAGTTGCACAGCTAGGAAGTAGGAGAGCCATTTGCACTACTGGGAAGTTTGGCTAAAGAATTAATATTCTGACTAGTTTTTGTTGTTATTCTTGTTGTTTTCTTTTTGCCTGTTTTATGTCATGAAAATAAAAAACTTTCAAAGGTTGGAACTGGCATAAACTTTGTCTAATCACTTACCTTCTAATACAATCCTGGTAGCCAATGCTGAAAATTGATGTTCGGATTGAAGCTTCTGGGATAGAAGAAATATGTTCATCACTCACCTACTAAAAAACCAAATTATGTTTTTAAAAAATAATCTGCAATAAGAATTAAAGGCAAATGGGATTTCTAATTAACTTTTTATATTTATTTATTTATATATATTTATTTATGTGCAGTGCATTCTATATTTGGGCTAAAAATTTTCCTTCTGTAATGCAATGTTGTTGTGCTACTGTGAAATAAGTTTAAATTGAAAATGTAGTGGTCCCTGACACTGTTAGAAATCAGAAGTATATTGGGTAGAGCCCAGAAACAGTGGTGTGTGCCTGTAATACTAGTTCTTGGGAGGCTGAGACAGGAGGATTGTAGATTTGAGGCCAGCCTCAGCAACTAAGCAAGACCCTCAGCAACTTAGCAAGACCCTGTTCCAAAATAAAAAATAAAAAGGGCAGGGGGTGTAGTGTAGAAGTAGAATAACTCTGGGTTCAATCCCTGGGAAAAGAAAAAGAGTATATTGGGTGGCAAGCGTGGTGCAGTGGCACATACCCGTAATCCCAATATTTGGGATGATAAGACAGGAGGATCATAGGTTCAGGGTCAGCCTCAGAAACTTGGGGAGACCCTGTTTCAAAATAAAAAAGGATGGGGGTGTTGCTTGGAGGTAGAATGCCCCTGGGTTCAATTCTTAGTACCAAAAAAGAAGGAAGGGAGGGAGGGAGGGAAGTTTATTTGGAGGCAAAAGAAGCCAGTTTAAGCTGGGCGTGGTGGCGCACGCTTGTAATCCCAGTACTTTGGGAGGCAGAGACCGGAGGATCCGGGTTCACGGCCAGCCTCAGCTCTCTCTCTCTGTCTCTCTGTCTCTCTGTCTCTCTGTCTCTACCTAGTGAGGCCCTCTGCAACTTCGTGAGACTCGGTTTCAAAATAAAGTATTAAAAAAAAAATAGGGCCGGGGGTGTAGCACGGAGGTAGAATGCCCCTGGGTTCAATCCCCGGTACCACAAAAAAAAAAAAAAAAGCCAGTTTAGACAATTTGTCAGACAATCCATCCAAAGGGAAGTTTACCAATGGGTTGTCAGTAGTTAATCATGTAAATCATTAAATATCCTGAAAATAACATTTCCCAAAACACACATTTCTAAAGTCTTCATCACAAAGAGAACATTCAATCTTTTGGTTCTTTCGATTCTAAGTCATTTTTTTTTTAATTCACCAGGTTAATTTTCTAAACTCCAAATTCACCTCAAAGTTACTTATAAGAAAATGTCAGTGTGACATCATGGTGGGCCACAGGGGACAAATTCCAATCATTCAGAACACTATGGTGGAATCTTTTCTTCCTGTTTGCAGGAAAAGGCAAGCTCAGGGAGCCAAATCCCTCATCCAGATAATTAGCAACTATCCAATCTGTTAATTGAGGACATGTGTGCCAAACCTTCTTGGCAACCTCAGCCAGACAGTTGCAGGGTGGTCAGTCAGTCAGTCACAGTTACCGAGTGCCAGAGTGTGCTGGGCCCTACATTAAGAACTTTGCATTAGAGACAGATCAGATGTGCTCTTTGACTTAAAAGAATAAATGTGCTAAATTGTTAGGAAATCGGCTGTTCTTAGTCCTAAATTTGGCGATGCTAAGATCAGAGTGATTTTATTAACCCCTCTCTTTTAATGAACTTCAATGAAAAAATTACTCCCTTCTCTATTTTGACTGTAACTTGAAGGAAAAATTCAAGAATCAGGTCTAAATATGTCTAAATGCAGGTGACTAAACGCAGACAAGGCATGAATGCTAGTGGGAATGGGATGGATACTGGGAAGGGATCGTTCACAGTGAGGATTTTTCAGAAAACTCCTCCAGGTTGCTGGCATATTTTTTTTCCTACAGTTAAATGCAATTGCTGGGTCTCTTCCTGGTGGCCATGCACAATCATTACATGACTAAGGCAAATATTCCCAACTTGAAAACTATCCAAAGTGGGAAAAAGACAGTCCAACCAACCAAGAGAGAGATGTGCGGCTGGGTGGAACAAGGGAGATGCCACTATGAGTGTCTGGGAGACAAACTACTGGCCAAAGCCAGTTCATAGAACAGCAATTCTCTAATTTCTGGCATTCCAATAAAAATATTCATACATATTGGCCAGAACCAAAACCTTTTTTTTTTTTTAGAGATTGTTCCAAGGAACAAAGCATGCATTGTTTAGTCTGAAGTGCTTTGCTAAGAATTGGAGATCCACCTGCTCAGTTTGATTTGAATTCACATTGGAAAAGAAAGCACAGACACTGAGAACATGTCACAAGTTCGGGGTTAAAAGTAGCCCCGGACAAGAGTAGAGTTCCTGCCTGCCAAATGGGAAAACAGCAATGATAGAACTCTGTGTGCATTGGACAAAGACCCATTGTGAATAAATGTGCATGTGAGCCTTTCAAAATTAAGGTCAGTTTTAGTGAGTTGCAACTTGCTAGTGAAACCATGTTTGTCAAACATGTGAAAAGTGAGTAAGATTCAGCCACAACTTATGTGCATGTGAATACCTCAACTGTAACACATTTGAAGGATTTTAAGTGTGTTGTTAACTACTTTACAGTTTAAAAAAATAGTACTTGACATTTGGAAGTGAAATGATATGTGCAAAACATTAGTCAGATGGTGCTTCTCGCTTTGTGAATGAACTGTATGTAGTCTGAGCAGATTAGATCCAAGGTTTGGTGCCATCGGCTCTTCAGTCAAGGCCCACAGTGATGCTCCCAAAGCACCTGACATTTTACCCATATAACCACCCAGGTCAGAAACATTTTTGATGATGCGTTGATAACAAGAAACAGCTGAGTAAGTAAGAGAAAGAAAAGATCTCCAGACAGGAAAATAACCATCTAGGCTTCCATGGTTTGACTTGCAGAATATGTTTCAAACCTCCACATGCTCGCTCTCTGTCTTGCTCACTGTGGCACTTTCAGCAAATTGTAGGTGCATGATAAATGCTCCCAGGCTCTGGAGAGAAAATTCCTGCTCAAATCCCAGCTGCGGCCTTTGCCAGCTGTCAGGCGTGGGTGAGTCACTAACCTCCCAGGCCTTGGTGTTCACATCAGCATCTCCCACATAAGACCGAGGTGGGAATAAGACCCGTCACACATCCCAGGGTGTAGCACACTGTGAACCTTCTGTGTGTGGTTAATTTTGTGATGAAGTTAGTAATTTGGATTGATTTGGGTCCTTTGTTTGAAAGAATTCCAGGTCTTTGACATCTACCACCTTCCCACTAGGTGAAAAATTAGAAGTTTTATTTCATCTTTATAGTATGGGGTTGAGGATACAATCTTTTTTTTTTCTGGCTAAGATTTCACAATTTGGGGGTCAGGAAATGGAGTCTGAAATTCTTCTTCAACATCGACACTTTAAACACGCATAGACTAAAATGACAATATGGAGCCAGGCATGGTGGCGCACGCTTGTAATCCCAGTATTTGGGAGGCTGAGACAGGAGGATCAGGGTTCGCGGCCAGCCTCAGCTACTTAGTGAGGCCCTCTGCAACTTCGTGAGACCTGGTTTCAAAATAAAGTATAAAAAATAGGGCCGGGGGTGTAGCGTGGAGGTAGAACACCCCTGGGTTCAATCCCCGGTACCGCAAAAATAAGTAAATAAATAAATAAATAAATACAGATAAAATGACAATATGGAATTGCTACAATTTGGATCTGCAATGTCCTCCAAAGGCTCCCCCACCCCCCACCGCAGCGCTGTTCAGAGGTGGGGCTTTGGGGAGTGATTGGATCCTGAGGGCCCCCACCTCACCTCACCAGCGATCAGTCCACTGTGGACTCAGAGCTGAATGGACTATTGGGAGGTGGTGAAAACCGTAGGAGGTGGCGCTAATTTAAGGAACTAGATCATGGAGAGTGAGCCCTCAAAGGTGCGTCTGTTCCTGGTCCCTTCCTTGCTCTCTCTCTCTCTCTCTCTCTCTCTGCCATGAGGTGAGTTGATTTGCTCCAACACGCCCTCGCGCCATGGTGTTCTGCCTCAGGCCCAGAAACAATGGAGCGAGTGGATCAGCAATTGAAACCTCTGAAACTGTGAGCCAAATAAACCTTTCCTTTTATAGGTTGTTTATGGCAGGTGTTTTGTCATAGCGACGGAAAGCTAACACAGAAATGATGCAATAATAGCAGTCATTTCTCTCTACCTAAAATAATGCAGCAAATTAGCAAGGTTTTATTGAGCAAAAATGATCTTTCCTGATGCAGGAGATGAATTATGAAGTATGGCTACTTCAGCACATTCCCTCCCTCCTTCCCTCCCTTCCTTCCTTCCTTCCTTTTTTTTTTTTAGGTGTGGTACCCAATGTTGAACCCAGGGTCATTCTATCACCGAGCTATACCCCAGCCCTTTTTCTTATTTTATTTTGAAACAAGGACTCAGTAAGTGCTGAGGCTAGCCTTGAAACTGCGATCCTCCTGTCTCAGCCTCCCAAGTACTGGGATTACAGTTGTATACCACCATGCCTGGCTCCTTCTCCATTTTTTTTTTATTCTAAAATGGTGTCATACTTTTCTTGGTCAAAAAATTTTCCATAGTGTTCAATAAATATAAAATAAATTCATTAATAAGCATGGTTTACCTTACCAAAATATTTTCCTAATTAACTTCTTTTTAAATTGCATTCAGCTGGGCGGGGTTGCACATGCCTGTGATCCCAGTACTTGGGAGGCTGAGACAGGAGGATCACAGGCCATTCTCAGCAACTTAGCGAGACCCTATTTCCAAATTTAAAAAAAAATAATTAAAAGGGGCTGGAGATGTAGCTTGGAGGCAGAATGTCCCTGGGTTCAAGCCCCAGTACCAAAAAATAAAAATAAAACAAAATATAAAAATATAAATAAATTGCACTTAACAGGTATTTATGAAATCTTCTAAGTACAAATCTCTGCTGGAGATATTGCATTATGTGTGATATGATCCCAGCTCAGCCCTGGGACTGGGCTCTTCTCACACGCACCGGCCTTCCACACTGGCCTTGGGAAGCCTTCGGAAGGGTTTGGCTTTCTTCAGAGACAGGTGAGCATATAACAGGCAAATTTAAAAAGGATGTCCACCAAATGGGCATCCTGTCAACCGTGGGCACACTGTAGGGCTGTTGATTCCCTCTTCCATAAAACGGCAATCCATGAGACTGAAAAGTTGTATCATTACAAAACAAATTGGGAAGGATTTCCTCTAGTGCTATCTGTACTGTACTGAATGCCGTTGATCTGCTATATCTATGGGTTCTGCATCTGGGGTTTCAACCAGCTATAGATCAAAAATATTAAATTAAAAACAATTGCATCTGTACTGAATACATACAGACTTTTTTTTTCTTGTTACTATTCCCTAAGCTATGCAGAATGGCAACTATTTGCACAACATTTACATGGTATTAGGTGTTATAAGCAATCTAGAGATGATTTAATGCATGCAGAAGGGTGTGCATAGGTTATGTGTAAGTAATATGCCATTTTATATAAGTGGTTCAGGCTTCTGAAGATTTTGGTATCTGCAGGGAGTCCTGGAACCAATTCCCCACAGACACTGAGGGAAGATTACACGTGTCAAGTTATATGTTATATATGGGAGTCATTAATCCCAGCAAACTCTTGAACCAGTTCCCTTACTCAAAAATGGCTGTATTTTAAAGCAGTTTTAAGTAATCTTTCTTGTTCTTTGCAAAGCTCTATTAGTTTCTTAGGGCAACTGTAACAAAGTACCACAAACTTGGAAATTTAAAGTATTAGAAATTTATCCTCTCACAGTTCTGCAAGCTAGAATTCTGAAATCAAGGTAACATCAGGCCCATGCTCCCCTGGAGCCGGTGAAGGATTCTACCTCTCCTTATGTTCCAGTGGCTTCCTGGCAATTTTTTGCATTTGCTTCCTTTTTTATTACTAAGGTTGTTTTTGTTCATTGGTGCATTGTAATTATGCATCATTTCTTGGCCAGCAGCTGCATAACTCTCATCTCTGCCTTCCTCTTCACATGGAGTTGTCCATGTATGTCCCGGTCTTCACTTAGCAAGCTTCTTCTTGTGCTTTTTTTCTTTTCCTTTCTATTTTGGTACTGGGGATTGAACCCAGGGGCATTCTACCTCCAAGTTACATCCCCAGCCCCCCCCTTTTAAAATTTTGAAACAGGGTCTCACTAAGTTGTTGAGGGTCTTGCTAAGTTTCTGAGGCTGGCCTCAAACCTGAGTTCCTCCTGTCTCAGCCTCCCAAGTACTAGGATTACACGTGTGTGCCACTATGCCCAGCTTTGCTAACTTTCTATAATACAATCAATCATACTGGATTAAGCACCCACACTATCCAGTATAATGTCATCTCAACTAATTATAGTTGGCCTTCTATGTGTGGGGGGGATGCTAGGGATTGAACCCAGGGGTTATTTTATTTTTATTTGGAAACAGGGTCTTGTGCTAAGTTTCTAAGGCTGGCCTCGAACTTGCTATCCTCCTGTCTCAGCTTCTCAGGTATCAGGATTGCAGGCATGTGCCACCACACCCAGCTTAATTGACCTTCTTTATCAATATGTTCTCCATCCCTGGAGTCCACCAACTGTGGATCAAAAATAGTCAGAGAACAATTTAAATAAGGTATACATTTAGGTGTCAATACCAATCTCACTAACATGTGTGTGGAGGGAGAAGAGAGGAGCGAGGTGGGATACAGAGGGAAATATACCAAGTGATGTGTGCATATACTTACACATCACTTTGAACCTCACTATGATGTATAATTACAATGCACTAAAATAAATAAAAAATAAATGAATAAATAAATAAATGTCCAAAAAATTGCATCTGCACTGGACATGTACAGACTTTTTTCTTGTCATTACCCCCTAAACAATACAGCACAACAAATATTTACATATCATTTACATGGTATTCCATAATATAAATAATATAGAGATGATATAAAGAAGGATGCATATAAATTATCTGAAAATATATTACCATTTTTTTTATTTTTGTGGTACTGGGGATGGAACCCAGGGGCATTCTACCTCCAAGCTACACCCTAGCCCTATTTTTTATTCTTTATTTTGAAACAGGGTCTCGCTAAGTTGCGGAGGGCCTCACTAAGTAGCTGAGGCTGGTCACGAACCTGGATCCTCCTGTCTCAGCCTCCCAAGTACTGGGATTACAAGCATGTGCCACCACGCCCGGCGTACATTACCGTTTTAATACAATGAGCTTGAGCATCTGTGGATTTTGATATCTGTGGGGAGTCTTGGTACCAATCTCCCATAGTTACAGAGGGATAACTATATGTCCACAAGGACCCTGTTTTCAAATAAGGTCACATTCTGAGATGCTGGGGTTAGGCTTTCATCATATCGTTTGGGAGGAGACACAATTCAAGTCACAAGCAGGTAAATTTTGAAATAGATCTGCATATGTTGTAAAGTCAAATACAATTAGTAGAATGTGTTTCACACTATAAGTGGTTTTGCAACTTAGTCAACGTGTTTTAATTTCTCTTACTATCTCTAAAAGAATGAATTTTCCACAATAATTACAAATCTCTCCAATCTGAAGTTAGGACTCTATCTGGGTAGAAGATATTTCTAAGCAGCAGGAAATAACACTGGAATTCTCACATCTCCCAGAACAAGTTACTTATGAAATTGTTGACTACAATGCTATGTTGAGCCTATTGTTTTTATTTGAATTGTGGTTTTTCTGAGCTGACTGACAGGGCTATTTTCTTGACATGATCTAATAGGAAAATCCTAGAGGGGAGTTTTTGTTTAGTTCTTTCAAATCTGTAGTTGGGAGTTGAATGAGTATTTTATTTTTAGACAGTTTATTAATTTAGAGTGTTTGGGTTTTGATTTGCATTCAGCCAAATATCCATTATGGTGTCTTTCTTGGAAATATCAATACTATAATGAAAAGTTATTACTGAAAAGTAGCTAAAGTGCCAAGTAACTGAACAAGGGGAAATAAAGCTTAAGACATTTTTTTTTTTTTTTTTTTTTTTTTGCGGTACCAGGGGTTGAACGCAGGGGCGTTCTACCTCCGCGCTACGCCCCCGGCCCTATTTTTTATACTTTATTTTTGAAACCGGGTCTCACGAAGTTGCGGAGGGCCTCACTAAGGAGACAGAGAGAGAGAGAGAGAGAGAGAGAGCGAGAGCTGAGGCTGGCCACGAACCCGGATCCTCCG
>PVJS01048451.1:0-15048 GCA_004027185.1 Glis glis
GTGTGTGTGTGTGTGTGTGTGTGTGTGTGTGTGTGTGTGTGTGTTTTATCATACCACATACCACCTCTAAGAATAAATATAAATAAATATCTTCTGAAAACAGGAAAATTCTCAAACTAGACCACTACAAAACTATATTCTATTCAAAAGAGATACATTTAGGAAATAATTAAGATCAAAGGCTTAACATAAAAGCTAAGCAGTAAAATAAAATAAATGTCAGCTTAATATCAAATCAAGCAATGTTTGATGTGAAATAGTCTTTAATGAGACAGAGATCATACTTCCATATTGATGAAGTCATAATCCATGGTGACAAAGGACCATGCACCTCTACTCCTAATAATGTAGAATTGAAATAGGTAAAGCAAAAACTGCTAGAAATGGCCAGACATGGAGTTTTAACTCATTGTTTGACATATAAAGAAGAGATAAGTAATATTACATAAAAATAATATATACATTAAAGATCATACTAATTTTCCATGAAATAGATTTTGTCAACATTGCAAACATATACAAGCTAGCAATATACTATTAGCCCATGATGATTATTACCTCAGTAAATTCCAAAAAGGATAAATTATTGAGGGCATATTTTATTTTCACAATATATAATTCACATGGCAATTTTCAGAGATGTTAAAGATAGAACATGCCACTTCTTTTTTTTTGGCAGTACTGGGGATTGAACCCAGGGGCATTCTACCTCCAAGCTACACCCTCAGCCCTATTTTTTATTCTTTACTTTGAAACAGGGTCTTACTAAGTTGCAGAGGGCCTTACTAAGTAGCTGAGGCTGGTCACAAACCTGAGATCCTCCTGTCTCAGCCTCCTAAGTACTACGATTACAAGCATGTGCCACTATGCCTGGCTGCCACTTCATTCTCTGAAGGTCTCACAAGCAAAATGTCTAAATCTACAAGTGCATTACAAAATAGGGAAACTAGAAACTGACATCTTTTCTAAATACAAGTACTAAAATCTTTTAAAATTACTAGTAAGTCAAAATCAATCATCTATAATTTGTTCCTTTTTTGAGAAAATAATATTGAGTTTCTCCAATGTGCAAGAGAGCCTGCTAATCACCCTGCTTACTTTCTAGTAAGGGAAACAGAGTTAGTTACATAATGGTGGAGATAAATGCTAGAAGGAGAACACATAATGTGTTGTGAAAGTGTATGACAAAGGGACTCTTGTTCCTGGGGCTCAGTGGTAAAGAGCTGTAGTTTAGAGCCAGACCACCAGGATTTTCATCAAAGATCTGCTACTTTATTCATTGTGAAATCTTTAGCCCAGTGGTTGAAGACCCAGTGGTCCTCAACAAGGAAGTGACTTTGGCCCCTAAAAGACATCTGACAATGTCTGGAAACATCTTGGTTGTCACAACTGGGAGGCTGCTCCTGGCATCTGGTGGGTGGAGGCCAGGGTTGCTGCTGCACATCCTATCATGCACAGGGCAGTGCTCACAACAAAGCATTACCTGTCCCAAAGTGTCAGACAGTGCCAAGGCGGAGAAGCTCCAGGCTCCATCATGATGGAGCCCACATCTGCTTCTCTAGTGGGGCTTCTGAGTCCGAGCCCCATTTCTAACTGTCATGCGCCTTTCCACTTGATACCCTACAGGCACTTCAGACTCAAAACATGTCATCTGCCCCTGACAGCCCCTTCTGTGCTGCTCATTTTAAAAAAATTAATAGTGCCACTGTCCACATACTTGCTCTCGGCAGAACTCAGAGCGCCATTCTTAATTCATTCTTTCCCTCACCATTGAAATACTTCCTTTAATAAAATTCTGACAGCTTACATTTAAATATCTTTTGAATCCCTCTGTTGCTCTCCTTTGTGGGCTTCTACTTATTTCTCCAGTCTTCGTGCCACTCATGTCCCTCCCACTCCTGTAGCAAATATGCCAGAAACAGTCTACATTTTAGTTGTACTGAACATAGTACGGCTGGAGTGTGCCCTGCTTCTACTGGCCAAGAACCTTTGGATATTCCTTTTATCAACAACTGTTCCCACTTGCCTGTGGTCCCTTTCCCTGACACACGCTTCACCTGAAGAGCTCATGCAGGCCTCAGCATAGATGGCATTTTCCAAAAGAAGACCTGGCCACCTGCTGATGCTTTCCTGTGGGACTTCCCCGTCATGACACAACACTACTAATAGGGTACCAGGAAGGCAAACATGGAATTCAAGCCTGAAACAAATTTGGGTTAGGAAAACAATTTCAATGTAAGAGTGAAGGAGGTGAGAGAAGAAACTTGGAGAGCTCCAGAAAATGCGTGAACAGACAGGGCAAGACCGACTGACTAGGCCACCAGAGTTTAAGATGTAACCAGGAATTAGAAAACAGGGACAATAGCTTTTTAACTATTGTCAAACCTAGCCTGTCTCATAGTACACAATTGGTCTTGTCTTATGAATCCAAGGAAATAAAAGATGGTTCTTAGCGGGGTGTGAGGGATTGATTGCCCCCAAGGGACAACTGGCAATATCTGAAGACATTTTCTGGTTTTCAGAATTGGGTGGCTGCTACTACAATCTGGTGTGTAGAAGCCAGGCAGCCTACAATGCTATACAAAGAACTATCTGGCTCAAGCTGTAAGACCAGGTTGAGGAATCTACCTTTAATCTAACATTTCTCAGCCTCAATGCCTTCATCCTTGCAATGGGAATGCCTAGATTCGGGTTGTTAGAAGCAGTATGTGAAATAATATGTGGACAATACTTAAAATACGTATCACCGTTACTACAACATAGTAAGTACTCAATAATTGTTGGCCATTTTCTCATGCACATTCTTTTATAATTCTCTAGTTATTTACTGCTCCATAATAATTAATTAGCCCCCAAATGCAGTGGCCCCAAACAACAGTCATGTAATAATCTCTCGTAGTTTCTGTGGGTTAGGAACTCAGGAGCAGCGTGGCTGGAGGGTTCCGGTTAGGGCCTGTCAGGGGTTGGAAATCGGATGTCAGCTGGGGCGCACCCCTCTGAAGGCATAACTGAGGCAGGAGGATCCACGTGCAAAGTGGCTCACCATGTGACTGGCAAGTCGAGGGGACGAGCAGAGAGCCGCATCATGAGCCAGAAACTTGGGCCTCTGCACAGAACGGCGTGCACCATCACAGCCTGGCAGCCACTGTCCCCCTGGCTGGGGAGCCAGGAGACCACGGTGAAGCCATAATGCGTGTATGACTCACCCTGAGAAGTTACGCACTGTCACTCCTGCCAGATTCCACGGGTCACGCTGACTCAGTGCAGAAGGCGTTTCATAACGGCGTGAACATCAGGTTGTGAGGAGATTGAGAGCCATGCTGGAGGCTGGCTAGAGATCACCCAGACAAGCACGGATACTGTGTAACACTGCAGGCGCCTAACCATCACACTGAAAAACTGCAGGAATCAAATGAAATTTATTAGAATTTTTTAAGATATGTAATATGGCAAGATTAATATAATAAATACAGTAGATGTCATCTAAACTAGTGAGATCAAGCTGTTAAGTATAAAGGAAAGAAAATATTATGCATAAAGTACCTAGGGATAACTTCAAAAAGAAGTATGTCAAAACTCTCTGAAGAAAAATATAAAATTTCACTAAGAGACATAAAAGATTGGGGTACAGCATTTGGTTGGATGAAAACATTACATAACTTCAGCTTTTCACAAGTTGAATGTATATACAAGTATATACAAGTTGAAGGTATATACAAAAACAGATTTATGGTAGAAATGCAATTAGTTTAGAGTACTCAAATAATAAAAATTGCTGATTTTTATATAATTTTTATTTTTCCTACAAACTATCAATACTATCAACTATTTTAATCCTTTATGCCAACTTGAATTAAAAATAACACAGTGAGAAAATAAATAGAAATATGACTTACTAATGTCTCTAAGTAACTTAGAATATGGACATAATACAAGACTCCTGTTTCCTACATTAGTCAATACCATACCACATTGTACTCAGGAGTATTGTGTAATGTTGTTCAACACAAAATATATTTAAAATACAGCTTTAATATTGTTTTAATAAATTTTAAACAAATTCAATATTTAAAAATAGATTTATATAAATGTAATTTTATGTATATAATATTATGTATATATTGTCTGTATATGTATTTTATTCAACAATTCCAGAAATATCTAGAACAATGAATAGATTAATATAACCAGGAAACTTTGGAAAAAGTGTGGATGTTCAATTTAACATTAATATAACATTATAATTGAAATGGCGTGGTATGCCAGGCATGGTGGCACACACCTGTAATCCCAGTACTTAGGAGGCTGAGACAGGAGGATCACAGATTTGAGGCCAGCCTCAGTAACTTAGCGAGACCCTGTTTCCAAATAAAAAATAAAATAGGGCTGGCCTCAGAGGTAAAATGCCCCAAATAAGAAGGTAGAGAAGGAGAAGGAAGAGGAGGAGGAGGAGGAAGAGGAGGAGGAGGAGGAAGAGGAGGAGGAGGAGGAGGAGGAGGAGAAATCTTTTAAGCATAAAATAACTGAATGTTAATAATGGAAAAGAAATCCAGATGTTTGACCACATAAAATATTGACCTTTCTCTAAGTTAAAAAAACACCATAAACAAAATAAAAAGATAAGCAAATGTTGGGAAATTTTGAAATCTTTACAGAAAAGGGTAGGTTTCTTTAATATAGAAGAAGTTGTAAAATATGCTTTTACAATTTATAAAAACAGAAAAACAGTAAAACCCTATTATGAAAATAGAAAAGACATGAGCCATCTCTTTATTTATTATTCATTCATTCAAAACATTTATTGAGCATTTAAACTGTACCAGTTAAGTGAGTCACACAAGAGGACATGTGAAAGATGATCAGATTAATGAGAAGGTATTTCCTTATATTAAAAAATAAAACACAAATATGTGGAACTCTGCCATTTGCCTGTCAAATTAAAACTATAAAACTCAATGCTGTTGAAGATGAGCTGAGGCAGGCAGTCTGAGGCAGTGCAGAAAGTATAAATGTATACATTTGCTTTGGCAAGCAAGTTTGTCTAAACATCAATAATATTACTGAGTTATCAGGTTTCTCAGAGAACAAAATAGCAAAGCACTCAAAAATGTGTACAAATGTTTATTTGCAGAATTATATTTTCAATGATGAAAAATTAGAAATACCTTACAGAATCTAACAAAAATTACTTACAATACTATTTAGGGAAAGAACTATTTAATGATACCATGATACAGAATAATGTATAGCCTTTACAAAATACATCTCCTAAGAATATTTAATAAACAAAAATTGCCCACAATACAGTGTTATATAAGTAAAGTACAAGAATAATGGTAGATATAGCATAGTAATATTTTGGCTGAAAATACATATGCACACACTGAACACAGATTGGAAGGAAATGTCTGTTCTATAAACAGTGCTCACCTTGGGGTGGTGGGTCTTCAGGTAGTGTTGATTTTCTCTGGATACTTTTTGTATTTTATAAGCTGTCTTTACTTAGCAAAACCATTGTTTTTTATCATTAAAAACTGTGACAATGGAAGAAATATTAAGTTTTGGATAGGTAAAGAGGGAAGAAGTAATGCAGATGCAGGAATCATCTTCTCAAATCATGGAGCTACCTTGCAACCTGGTCATCCACACAGTCCACCTTGACCACTCCCTCACCATCTAGTCTGTTCTTACACACACACACACACACACACACACACACACACACACCTGCAACAAATCCAGTCATTGTTCATTTACTGGATAGGTGGCTGTAGTTTTACTCAATCAAATACTTTATAGAGTTTTTTCCAATATCCCACTAAGTGATCCACAGGCCATGTCCTCTGGTAGTTTCTAGTATTTTATGGTGTCCTCTCATATGGAATTTGCTTACTAGATTTTTGTCATTATAACTTGAGATCTATTATAGAGGATGAGGCAGAAGTAGAGGGTAAAGTCACAGAGCTTAAAGATTGATTGTGCCATAGTCCCCTTGTCAAAGGGCCCAGGTCTAGTTCCTGTTGGTGGAGGTACAGTGGAAAGAAGAGACCCCCCTTTTTTTTTTCTCATCTGTGTAAGGGATAACAGTAATGGTGGGAAATCATGTTACACAAAACCATGCAAGGGGCAATTTGTTTTGGATCAATCTAACAAACTGACTTCCAGCCTAGCTTGTTCTTTAGAGTCATGAAAAGGCCAGCATCATTGATTTTCATGTCAAGACTCATAAACTCCCCACCTGTGAGGCTCCCCTGAGAATTCGCCTTCTCTCCCAGCAAGTGACTGGAGACCTCAGTGATTCTAATCCCAGTCTGTCACTGATTTGAAAAAATATAAAATTGTATCACACAGTGGTTTGTAGGGTTTAAATAAAGGTTAAAATTTTTAGATTATAAACTATAAGTTACTAGTCAAAATAAAATGTAGGTAGAAATTAACAATGATTATTTTTAAAAACCGAGAAGTATACCTTTCCTGTTCTATTTTATGGGAAATCATCTTTATGTCATTATAAACTATTATTAATTCTGATAAGATGTATGTGCTTTACCTATTTGATGATACTACTTATTTTTGCATGGCTAAATCCTGTAAGCCAAAGGCAATTGTCTTAGCATTATCACTGATATAATCCAAAAGACCTGACCACATAACTTAGAAGGAGGAAGATTTTCTTGCCCACAGTTTTTTGGAGATTCCAGGGTCAGTCCATGAGAGGCTGGGGTCTGGAGCTCAGGACATGGTGGTGGGAAGAAGAGAGAAAGAGAGCATAGACTCTGCTCTCACATCATGGAGGCTGGAAACCAAGACAGCAAGCAAGCAAGGGGATTCAAAGACACAAGCACAATCCTGAGGCCACACCCCCAGGGACCCACCCTCTCCAGCCACACCCCACCAGCCTAGGTTACCACCATTGTAATGGATTCATCTACTGATGAGATTACAACCCTAGTGACTTAATGGTATCAACCCTGAGCTCTTCAGGGGATATTCCACATCTGACCACAACCGCCATCTTCCCTGCTCACTAGCATATTCTGTGTTTGAAAATAAAACACAAAGTGAAGCCAATTGATGTTGTATAGATGCACAAAATTAGCTCAGCTTGGCCTTCTCCTGAGGAGCAGTCTTTCCACTGGCACATGCTCTCACTTTTCCATTTTTTTAGTTTTGATTTTCCTAAAGTGAAATAAACTACCTGGATCACACATAATGTGCTGTAACCCTCCTTTCCTCATGAAATGAGAGAGAGAGAGAGAGAGAGAGAGAGAGACAAAATGCAAACCTCTTATCCTATTTCTCCAGATTATATTTATACTTAGAAAACTGGATCTTCTCAACACTGGCCAGAAACTTCATTTGGGATTTTCCTGGGGTTTTCAGGATGCTCAGGCTCTTTTTTTCTCCTCCTGCTTCTTCTAGTCCTGCTCCTCTTCTTTCTCCATAATAAAGTAAGAACATATTTTGTAATGTATCTGAAAGAGAAACAAATCCACTAGCTATCTGAAATGTGACGATCCATCATCTGCATCATCTCCTTCACATCCTCCTCCTCAGGTGATGGACGACCCTGCCTCACACTCTGTTGAGAGCACCCACAAACTCCGACAGCCACATGCTGCCGTTACTCTACCTTCCTGCCTTCAGTGACAGATGGACTGCCCATGCTCCCCTCTAAGCTATGTGTGCACTAGGTGGCTGCTCTCTGCCACCTGCTGGGGACATCTCTCCAGCAGCCACATCCTCTGTTAGGCCATCCTTACAAGCATGCACCAGCCATTTCTCCCAGAAACTCTCACCACTCACTACCCTCTCCATCTACGACCCTATCTCTCTCTCTGCCTTACAGCACCACCAGTGTTTCCCTCTTGTTCTTGGATCAAACATTCTCTGCACTCTTTCTCTATGGCTGTTCTTGCTAAAGACACTAATGACGTCCACTTTGGAAAATGCATTGGCCTGTTTCAGTTCTCACTTTACCATACTTGGCATAGTTGACAGCACCTTCCATGAAACACAGCTCGCTCTCTCTCTCTCTCTCTCTCTCTCTCCTTCCAGGAAGTTTTTCTTAATATACTGGCTTCTCCTTCTCTGGCTCTTTCCCTGACTTCCCCAAACCTTTAAGTATGGGCTACCCTGGGTTCATTTGGCTCTTTCCTCCTACCCATCTACATCCTCTCCCTGGTGGTTGTATCTACTCTCTTGGCTTTACATAGCATCTAGAGCCTAGTGACTCCAAAATTTATATGCCCATTTCAGACCTTTCCCCTAAGCCCTGAATTTGAATTTTCAGCTCAGCTCCTACCTGAGGTCATCAGTTGGATGTCTGATAAACATCTCAAACTCAAATGTCCATATAGGCATCTTTATCTGCTTGCCAGCCCACTCCACTCTCAGTTACCAGAAATCCCTTCCTTCCTATTTCTGAAACCAAACCCTGTGGTGTCATCCATTGACTCATCCTTCCTCTCCACCCCACATCCAAACTTGTATCCTCAAAAATAGATCTAAAATCCAGTCATTTCTCATACATGCATAGTTACCAGCCTGGCTCTAGCCATTAGCCATTAGCAGCTCTCCTGATCACTATAGTAGCTTCCCACCTGCTCTTCCGGCTTCCACACATGCAGCCTGTCTCAACACACCCACCAGCTGAGCCTTTCCTCACCTACCCTGGACCATGTGCCTTCTCTGTCCAGAGCTTCTGATGGCTCCCAAATCCCATTCAGTGGTCTACATACAAGGCCATACATGTCCCCCTTTGCCTCCCCAGTCCTTTTCTCCTTTCCCCTCCTTACTCTCTATGCTCCAGCCACATGCGCCTCCTTGCTGCCCCTCAGGCACACCATGCACACCTACTCGGGACCTCCTGCTTCGTTTTCCCTCTGCTCCTAAAACTCTTTCGCCTGATGCCCTGATTGTCACTTCCTCTCCCCTTCTTGTATCACCTCCAGGTGATCTTCCTGGACCACTCTATTTAAAATTGCCCTACCCTCGTGCCCTAAATCCTCTTCCTGCCTGTTATGGTTTGAATCTGGAATGTCTCCCAAAGACTCGTGTGTCAAAAGCTTGGTCCCCCGTGCAGCAGTGTTCAGAGGTGGGACTTTTGGGAAATGAAATCTCTGACCTCATCAGTGGAATAACCCATTGATGACTGAATGGACTGCTGGGAGGTGGTGAGACTACACGTGGTAGGGCAAGGTTGAAGGAAGCAGGTCACAGGGGTGTGTCTTATCCCTGGCCCCTTACTCTCTCCCTCTGCTTCCCAGCTGCCATGAGCTGAGCAGCTTTCCTCTGTCTACCCTTCTGCCATAATGTTCTTCCTCACCTCAGGCCCAAAGCAACGGGGCCAGTTGACCATGGACTTAAAACCCTGAAACCATGAGCCAAAATAAACCTTTCCTTCTCCACATGGTTCTTCTGTTATTTGTCACAGCCATGAAAAGCTGACTAACACACTGCCTCGCTCTTCTCCAGAACCCTCATCCCTTTCCAATATAGTTTATAATTTATTTATGGTCTCTCTCCCATTGGAATTTAAACTCTGTGAAGATAGAGATTCCTGTCTATTCTTTATGGTTATAACTAAAATGTATAGCATACAATTCATGTCATACAAGTAGACATGCATCAAAAATCAGGAGTATGATGAATAAATCCAGTGATTTTCAGCAATTAAGAATGAGAACATGGGTGAGGTGCATACTTTTTGTTCCTTTGAGTCTATAGTTGGCTCTAGATTATATTTCCTACCTGTTTATCTCAGATGCAAAACCTAAGCTCAAGGTGGAGATATATATGTTTGTGTCAAATGTAAGGACATTTTCTTTCCAGCTATGGGACTCTGTGGTAATGAACCAAGTTTTATTTTCATAAACTCATTTTGAACAAATAGCACACAAAAGGTGGTTTTGAAGCAGAACGCTTTCTCTGTGTCCTGTTTTACCATGTGGGAGGGATTATCTCAGCATTTCAATTAAGTGAAAAGAAGCATTTCAAATAAAAGGCTCCACTTTTGCCCCCAACATTCACCCTCTTTTCTTTATTCACTATGCTGTAGCCCCAGCAATCTCACTTAGTTCCTTGAAGTGGTCAGAATTCCCATCTCCACATTTTTGCACATCGTTTCTGCCTAGGAAAGTACACCCCCTTGCCACCCAGTTCATTTGTTCTGGGGTCTCAGTTGATGCATAGTCCCCCCCCCAGCTTTCTCTGCCACTTTCTCCAGAGTATCTCCCATCTTGATCTTCCTGTAGTGCCTGATTTTTTTTTTATCTTCGAGGCTGATCACCGTCTGTTTATTGGTGTGTTTCTGTTTCCTTGAGGGTCCAATCACAGAGACCATGTCTGTTTTGTGTAGCATGTAAACCAGGGACTCCTTGACCTTCACAGCAGATGGTCACCAGTAGCTTTCCTTTGGTCAAGGGTCACTAAGAGCTCCACCTACTGGGGTCTGCACAGCATATATGGAGTACAGAAGAGAAGATCAAAATGGGATTGGGGTGGACTGAGCACAGACTAGGGCTGGTGGAGGCGAGCACTCTGGATCCTCTGCTGCCTCTGTCCCAGAACTAGGAATTCTCACCTCTTCCCAGAGGAGCCAGATGCCCAAAGGAGAGGACACCTTCTCTAGCTGACACCAGTGATGACAGAGCCCATCTTTGCTTTGGGACCAATCTAAGGTCCCTGTGGAAATCACCAGGTAGTGCAGAGAGCCAGGGCAGAGTCCCTGCTCCACCACCAAATACATGTGACCTTATCAGTCCAATGTAAGAGATCATAGGACCTTATGGATTTAGTCAAAACCCACTTTAGGAAAAGAGAGACACCCCTCCAAGAGGGTGATTCACATACCTCACAGGTAACTGTAGAATGACAGTGAGACTCTAAGTCACCTCAAGCCCAGGCCACTGGGATATAACATAAGTTTTGCCATCAAGCTTTCATTTGTTGGGTGGAAATGATGTATTTCTGTCCCTGTTGAACAGAAATACAAAGGGACAAATTTTACCCATTTAAACAAGTAGTACAATAGCACACTTAAAAGAAGGATGAATAATCACAATCGATCCAGTGACATGAGAAAGCCAGCACCTCCTGTCTGGCATCTAAAATAGGTCACCATTTCACCCCATGGAAGGGCTCAGTTCATGCCTTCAACAACTTTATTGTCAGAAAGACAACAAACGCACGAAGATCTCAAGACCTTGGCAAAGTCTTGAAGAGATGACCTCAGCCAACTATTTCCCTAATGCAGAAAGTAATATTCTCAGTCACTAAGAGTAAATGGGCATGAGGAACGGGAAGAAGGCAGTTAAGAGAGAGAAGTCCATTAGGGGAAGACTGGAAACTCAGATACCGAGGCTCTCACACATTGCCAATGCAGGATTCTCTCTCCCCGTTTTATTTTAGGCTCGGTTTGTTCCTGAAAATCAGCATTTGAAATTGTTGATAGTTGAAGACTGGGATCCGAGGCTGAGGGGATGGAGGAAAGGCAACTCGTTCATCATGGAAGTTACTTAGCTGCTTCTTTTGTGCAGCAGTTCTGCCCCCCACCCACCCTATTTTAACACCTGCCAAGGTGTATAGCAGAGTGAGACTGAGATCCTCTTTCCCAACCTTTGGCCCTCCACTGCAGCAAGCTCCAACTTGAATAATGAGTGTCATAGCATCACTATCTCAGGCTAAGTGCCAGTCATACCGTCTCCCAGTCTCCAACACTGGAGGTTCCAGTTTCCTATAGACGGGACCCTCTCCATGCTCTCCACAGCCTACACCCAATGATAGCTGACATTGACTGGACCCGGCTGTGTGTGGCTCTACCATGCATTATCCTCAATTTCCAAACAACCTTATCAGAGAAATATGATTGCCCCCCATTTACAGATGGAAACCTGCTATTCAGAGCTTATGCAATATCATAGCAATAGTCAGTGGAGAGCTGGAATTTAAACCCAGATCTGACTCCAAACATACTCTTTCAAGTTCACCATTCCCTTTCCAACCTCACCTCTTCATTCTCTCTGTCCACTCTCCTCCAAATGCACCGCAGCTAACCACATAGCATGTGGAGCCTCTTCCCCTGGCTTTGCCTCCAGGATTAGATTCTTGCCACATCCTGCATGTGCAGTGACACAAAGTTCTGCTCCGCCAGCCCAACTTCTGTCCATCCTTCAAGGCCCAACATGTATGACACGCCCTCTGTGAGCCTTCTGCATTTCCTCTCCTCTTCCACAGAGCACTGTGACATTACACTACACCTGCCTCCGACTGTAGTCCTGTCACTATTCAGTTGTTGGCTTAATTTCTACTGCCAGGTTGAATGACATTGACAGCAGGAGCAAGGTCCTGCTCAGCTTAGATTACCCCACGCACCCTCTCACAGGTGTTTGAATGGATCACGCATGCCTTTCTAGACAGGATGCCTGATGGCCAAACCCAGTCTATTGGCAGTCACATCGCCTCAGCAAACAGTGAGAGGACAGTAAAGACGTGTGACATGACAAGACAGGAGCTGCCATGGGAAGAGTCCTGCTTTGTACCCTTTCTGGCTGACTTCACCGATACACCGAGAACTCCCTTCCCTGTGATGCCCACAAGGTGACAGGAGCTGGCTAGAAGGGTCGGATCTGCTTACCCTAACGTTGCTTGGAATCCTCATGACATGTTTCTCTCCTGGGCCACTTGGCAGCCCCATCACAGAGCATGAATATTAAAAGGAGACCCACATACCATATGATAAAATTTTGGGAAGTTATAAAACAAGCTACAAACTACTCAATAAAATAAATAGGTATCATTAAACATATCTATAAAAATGCTAAGTAAAATATCAAATATACACCAGTTTTCTAAATAAAGCTGATTCTAAATACTTTCAAAAAGTTAATGACAGCCAGTTTTGGTGACGCACACCTATAATCACAGTACTTGGGAGGCTGAGACAAGGATTACAGGTTCAAGGCCAGCTTCGGCAACTTACTAAGACTCTCAGGAACTTAGCCAGACTCCTCTGTTTCAAAATAAAAGATAAAGAAGGGCTGAGGGTTATAGTTCAGAGGTAGAATGCTCCTGGGTTCAATTCCCAGTATGAAAAAAAAGATGTTAATAATATTTTATTAAATGTTGCTACAGAACTATGCCATTGGTCTATAAGACTAACATCAGTGGTCATCTTATTGCCAATGATACAATACAGAATCAATATTATGTATCATAGATGCTATATCTAGAATCGAAATTCTCAAAGTATAACCTGGGGACCTCTGAGGGTCCCTGAGATCTCTTCAGGGGTCTGTAAGGTCAAACTAATTTCATAGTAATATTGAGATTTCATTTGACTTTTCACACTCCTTCTCTCATGACTGTGCACTGGAGTTTTTCATAAGCTCCATGGTGTGTGATATCAAAACCACTGAAGTTAGAAGCAGGTGTGAGAATCCAGCTGTATTCTGTTAATCCAGTCCTTAAAGAGACTTGAAAAAATATAAAATGGTGTCACAACCTTCACTTTCTTTAATTGTGGAAAAATGTAATTGTTTTGCATAAAATGCTATCCATGTTAACATGTTATGAATTTACTATCATATTTTAAGTGAATTAATACAAACACTTTACATTTTATCTTAATTTGTAATATAATAAATATTGATCAATATAATCCACATAAATAAAAGTTCTTTAGGATCCTCAGTAATATTGAAGTGTGTAAAACCATCCTGAAACCAAAGCACTTATGAAGCACTGATTTAGAATTACAGGTATACTGATTTAAGAGCAATGTGGATTGTTCCATGGTATGAAATGTCCCTGAGCCTCCATCGCATTAGGTCATGAGCAAAAGTAGGACCTTGAATTGGAACAGGAAGAAGCACAGAGCTGAACACTGATGGTACAGGACACTTTTTTATTCAGCAATCTATTTCATTTGCCGTTTGAGAGGCACTTGACAAGTTGATTAAATTATCTTTTCTCTTACCTGGGTATTTCACTGCTCAAGTTTGCCCCAAAGCCAAGGCTACCTTGAGGGTCAGCAGAGGGACAGCCACACCCTTCCTGGCACCAGGACATAGCTGACTGAGGACTGGAGAGAACAGAAGGGAAGTGCCTCTGGGGGCCTGGGCAGAGTTAATAATGGGGCCTCCAGCAGCAGGGGTTCTCCTGTGTTTGAGATAGGTGACTTTAAACCAGGTCCCAGGACCAGGATCCTTCTCACCTGTGGCTCTGGTAGTGACAGCTCATCTTATTGTAATGAATGAGAGAGCTGTCTTTCCCAGATCTAAAGTAATTTTTCTTAACATTTATTTTTTCACTTAACATAAAAAATTGTATATATTGTGTACAACATGTTTCAGAATCTATATATATTATGAAGTTAAATCGAGCTCATAACATATGCATTACCTCACAGATCATTTTTTGTGGTGAGAACATTCAAGATCTACTCTTTTAGCAATTTTCAAAAATAGGATACATCATTGTTAACTATAGTCCTGATTTTGTATAGTAGATCTCTTGAACTTATTTTTCCCATCTAATGGAAATTTGGTATCCTTTGACCATTACCTTCCCCAACCCCTCCCTTGAAATGATTTTCATTCTATTCTTAATATAATAATTTTATGAGGTACATTCAGAAACCTGTTCCATTTTCTTTCCACAACAAACTGGGAAGTCATAGTGTTGGCACCTTGCTGTTACTAGTGAGGAAATTCAGGAGGGAAAAGGTTGAGAGACTTGCCCACAATTGCAATTGTAGGTCTGGTGAGTGGCAGAAGCAGGACTTCAGAGAGAGAGAGAAAGAATATGAGTGTGTGTGTGTGTGTGTGTGTGTGTGTGTGTGTGTGTGTGTGTATGTGTATGTGTGTGTGTGTGTTTTACTGGGGATTAAACCCAGGGGCATTCTACCTCTGAGCTACACCCCCAACCCTATTTTTATTTTGAAACAGGGTCTTACTAAATTGCGGAGGGCCTCACAAAATTGTGGAGGCTGGCAGCGAATCTGCGACCCTCCTGTCTCAGCCTCCCAAGTACTGAGATTACAAGTGT
>PVJS01048452.1:0-15050 GCA_004027185.1 Glis glis
AAAAAAAAAAAGAGACGTTACCAGGTGTCCTTTTAGTAGAATACTTTGTTGGCCTCGTGGATCCTGAAGTGACTGTATTCAGGGTGTATACTCTTTTAATTAGTCTCTTTTGTAATTCTGTAGCAGAAGTTAACTAGTAGGTATGTAAATGATTTTAATCCATAATATTTCAAAGAAATTTTGTCCAGGGGAGATACAGTTGATTTGTAATTGTAATTTTTTCATGGTGCCACTGGGGCCCAAAACAGTTCTTAACAGTTATTTTTATTAAGGAATTAGGTCCAAATTATCACAGGAGTAGTTTGTACAGTGCTCCTGTTAGTTTACTGAGCCCTGACTGCTATGGTGCTCAATTGGGGAGCCTTTCTTATAATAGATTCACCATTTTTGCATCTATTAGCTAATACACTTCAATAATACCGTTTGCCTGCACACACACACACACACACACACACACACACACACACACAAATTTGTACGACGAATACCCTCATTAATTGATGAATAAAATCTCTGGCATGTGTTCATTTTATATTTGGATGAAAGTCATGATTTTATAGTTTTTTAAAAAAAATTACGCTTTAACGCCAGTTAAATTCTGCTGATTTTGTTGTTAATTTAAAAGATGAGTAAACAGGTCATTTAAAATTCCTTTGAATCCAGTTTTCGGAATACATCATTTATCACAGGCTGTGAGTATTAAAAGTGAAAACGCATCTCTAAAAACATAGCATAGAACCGTTCTTGACAGTATGCGCAGTGGGGCAGGGACTCCCACACCTCATGGTGCAATTGTTAAATAGTATTTATTGGGTAAAAAGCATCCAAGCAGAGGAGTAGCAAAAGACCCACACTTCCTCAGGTTCTTGTTCTAGAGAAAGGTCGCACTACCCGGCAACACGGAGCTGGCTCAAGGAGAGGAAACTCATCCTCTTAATGCTTCGCAGATTCGCGGCCGTCCAAGGGACTGTGTCATCTGGGAACCTCCAGGTCATTAGAGTGGGGAGTCTTTGTTCCCTGGCAGATGATTTCAGCCCATTCTCTCATACGTTCTGCCCTGCCGAGCCAAGTCCTGGAAAGGGTTCAGAAGTGGAAGAAGGGGAGAAGTTGACATGGAACTCCAGAGCCCTCTGCATTTGTCCTGGTATTTCCTCACCTGTTTTTAACCAAGTGAAATGAATACAGTAGTTAATAATCTGACATGTGGGCAACAACTATATAGTTTTATATGCTTCAATTTCACCATGTGCCAAGGATTCCCTTCTAACCATAGAAATGACCTTCCCTTTCCTACTAGGCAGTGTTGCAGTCAACTCCGAAAATGTTTTCATTCCGTAACACTTTAAACTTCCAGCAGTACAATTGCAATTTGGAAATAGGGTAGGATGCCTGTGGGGCTGGTGAGGTCACCTAGGAATGGGGAGTAAAAGAAGCTGACTAGGAAGAGCTGGAGGACGAGGAACACTGACATAGGGTCATCAGGGACAGCATAGGACCGGGGGAAGTGAGAGAGGATGGGAATTTGCAAGGCATCTAGCTCCCTAAGCTCTAAAGTAGTTTTCAAAATCAGAGTAGTTTGGGCATGGAAAGACTGGTGGAAACTTTATTTAGTTTTTGTTTGAAACTATAAAATAGTTTACTTCTTTAAAGATTTCTGCTGTCTCGATCCAAATGACTATTATCTGAGGAACAATTGGTTTCTGAAAGTTCTCTCTTGACTATTATCAGCTCACCTGAATGAGTGTTATGGGTTTCAGTGGATCTGTTAGAATATGTCTGCAGTAATTCCTGTTGATTAAAAAAATGCAAGCGAAGGAAACCGATGTGTATGCCGACCAGCTCATGCTAATGACATTCATAGAAACTAGTGATCCCCTTGAAGTGTGCGTTGGACTGTGACAGTAGATAACTATGAAAGGATTATGCATATGCCAGTATTGTATACTTGAAACCTATCATAAATTTTAACCTTTCTATTACTGTTTGGAGATGAGTTATTGTTTCCACTTGCCAAGTAAGAACAATGCTTGAGATAAAGATCTGATATTACACTTTTACCCTTCCACTGTCTTTTGAAGAGTAAATGGCTTATGTTTAGTCAATCATCTTGTTGTGAAATTGAATCATTTTTATGGTGTCTAAGAGTTAGAGCTGTGGATGCAGCTATTAATGGAATCAGAGCACTACGCAGTTGAGACAAGAACACTTCAGAGATGGTTGAGTTGTGTAAGGAATTTCCTGCTCACTTGTACCACACTATTCAAGTCATGTTTCAGCTGCAGAAACTATATTGCTATTTTTTATGTATCTATGTTCACATAAGAAAGATGATTAGCAGTATTAATTGAACATATACAGTATACAAGGAGTTATTCCAGGGAGTTATATTCCAAGGACTTCTATTATTTCTATGTATTTACATAATCATTTGTAACAGGAATTCACTCTTGCTTCTAATTTAGAGACGAGACTACTGAGCTACAGGGAGGTTGACTGTCTTGCCCAAGGTCACATAGCTAGTAAGTGTCAAGTCATAAATTAGACCTATGCAGTGGGTAACTGCTGTGCGATACTGATTTCGTATGTGTTTATGTAGTATGGCCAATGTGATTTTATTTCTCTTATTTGAAGACATTTTTTTTTCTAACCTCTGTACCTCTTCTCTCTGGGACCACTTTAAACTCAGTTATCCTGGTCAGAGAGACCACCGTGGCCTTTCATTGGGGAATTGTACACTATTTGGGAGTGTATTTGTATATATAAACAGTAGAAAAACCCATTTCCTAGTTAATTAGGCAGTTTCTTTTTCTTAAGTGACAGGTCTGGTGGTGGTGGTTGATGGCTGTTGCGGTGCTGGCCGCTGTCGATGGCGCAGGTCTGAGTTGGTGGCTCCATCCTTTTGTGCTGGCTGTTGGCTTCGGGCTATGGTCTCATAGGGGCCAGATGGTTATTGCTACTCTAGGCAGCGAAGACACATTCTAAGCAGAAAAAAAAAGTGAAGGGCACTTAGAAAAGGGCCATGCTAGCTCGGTTCATCCCTTTCCAAAGAAAAAGCTTTTCCATAAAATCTGTGTAATCGGCTTTTGTTTTTAACGTATTGGCCAGCATTAGGTCACATGACCATTCCTAGAGAAGAGTCACACGGAGTCATGTTCTGTTTTTTTTTTTTTTTGGGCAGTACCGAGGATTGAACCCAGGGGCATTCTACCTCCGAGCTCCGCCTCCAGCCCTATTCTTTAATCTTTATTTTGAAACAGGGTCTCACTAAGTTGCGGAAAGCCTCACTAAGTAGCTGAGGCTGGCCACGAACCCTGATCCTCCGGTTGCAGCCTCCCAAGTACTGGGATTACAAGCGTGCACCACCACGCCCGGCTAGTCATGTTCTCTTGACTGGTGTAGACCAGTAGCAGTTCACCTGGGGCTGGGGTAAGGCATACTGTCACCCAAATAAGTTGAAATTCTGTTGACGGGAAGTGGGATGGGATGAGTATTATGGTGACCATGGGTAGAACTGGCCACTGGCCACAGGGTGACTTTCAGGAACTCTAGCCCAGTGTTCAAGGTTTGGATCACCGTAACCATGCTTGAAGTCAAGAACTGAGAATCTAGTTCCTCTGCATCTGGGAGCTGATCTTGGCTTTCTGCCCATTCCAAGGCCTTTTGAGTGTGAGTCCTTGTCTTGAATCCCAGTTAGTGACTGAGTCCTTGATACTTACTGATAGGTTTTGCTGATGCTCTCTTTTGTCCCAAAGTATAATGTACTTTATTTTTTTTAACGTCTCCTGCCTGAGCTGCTTAATCTGTATAGAACCTTCCTAATGCAACCCTTTCGTTCAGTGTATTCCTGTCACTGGCAAGACACTACTTTAGGACACTTAGGATCTGACTTATGTGCTAAAGTATATAAAAGTCATAGTAGCATGCCACCAAAACTTGTTGATAGTAGACACATAGGTACTTGGTCAGTGAATGATCAGGTACACAGAGAGCAACAGGACTGAGAAATCCATGATACTCCCCCTCCCAGAAGCAGGGACCCTGTATTATTTCTTTGATTAGTATTCCCAGTTTTAGCAAATAAAAATACTTTCAAATATTACATGGGACATATTTATACTGAAAATTGTTATCTGAAATTCTTTTTTTTTCTTTTCTTTATGTTCATTTATTGGTGCATTATAATTATACATTTTGATATTTGTCAGGATATCAACATCATACCTGCACACATTGCTCATTTAGCCCTCCCTCCAATCCCACCCTATTCCCTCCCCCTTCCCTCCCTTTCATGCTCCGGATAGTGATTGAGTCTTATAGGTTTGTGTATGTACATCATGTGCTATAGTGTGTTTCCCTCCACCTCCCTCCCAACTCCCTCAGTTAGGTCACCTTCTTTGTCCATCTAAAGATTTCTTCTTCTTCCCTCTAAGTCCCTTCTAAGTCCCATTCTATCTAGCTCCCACAGATTAGGGGGGACATCTGACTTTTTACTCTTAGTGACTTACTAATATCACTTAGCATAATGTTCTCTAGTTCTCTCCATTTCCCTGCAAATGATGTGATTTTGTTCTTCTTTGTGGCTGTGTACAATTCCATTGTGTACATATCCCATAGTTTTGTGATCCATTCATCTGTTGATGGACACCTTAGCTGGTTCCAAAGTTTGGCAATTGTGAATTGTGCAGCTATAAACATAGATACACGTGCATTAGTCTGGTAGTTGGGTTTTAGTTCTTTGGGGTAGATGCCTAGAAGTGGTATTGCTGGGTCATATGGTAGGTTTACTCCTATTCTTCTGAGGATCCTCCACACTGTTTTCCAAAGCGGTTGCACTAATTTGCAATTCCACCAACAGTGTAGTAGAGTTCCTACTTCTCTACATCCTCACCAGCATTTGTTGTTGTTTGTGTTTTTAATTATTGCCATTCTAATTGGGGTTAGGTGAAATCTCAGGGTAGTTTTGATTTGCATCTCTCTGATTGCTAATGATGTTGAACATTTTTTCATACATTTATGGGCCATTTGTATTTCTTCTTTTGTGAAGTGTCTATTTAGTTCACTTGCCCATTTTTTGATTGGGTTATTTTTTTGGTGGTGATCTTTTTAAGTTCTCTGTATATTCTAGATATGAGTCCTCTATCAGAGGAGTAGCTGGCAAAAATCTTCTCCCATTCTGTCGGCTCTCTGTTGAGGTTCTTGATCATTTCCTTTACTGCACAAAAACTCTTTAGTTTAATGCAATCCCACGTATTAATCCTCATTTTAGTTTCCTGTGCCTTTGGGGTCTTGTTGAGGAAGTCTTTACCTGTGCCTATGTGTTGCAATGTTGGGCCTAAGCCCTCTTCGAGTAGCTGCAAGGTCTCTGGTCTGATTTCTGGGTCTTTGATCCATCTTGAGTTGACTCTAGTGCAGGGTGAGAAAGTGGGGTTTATTTCTATGTTTCTGCATATGGTTAGCCAGTTTTGCCAGCACCATTTGTTGAAGAGGCTATCCTTTTTCCAGTAGGTGTTTTTAGCCCCTTTGTCAAAAATCAATTGGCTGTAGGTGTGTGGGTTTGTTTCGGAGTCTTCTATTCTGCTCCATAGGTCTATGTGACTGCTTTTCTGCCAATAGCATGCTGTTTTTATTACTATGGCTTTGTAGTATAGTTTGAAGTCAGGTATTGTGATGCCTCATGCATGGTTCTTGTTGCTGAGAACTACTTTGGCTATTCTGGGTGTTTTGTTGTTCCAAATGAATTTAAGGACAGATTTTTCTATGTCAGTGAAGAATGACTTTGGTAATTTAATGGGTATTGCATTGAATCTGTAGAGCACTTTTGGGAGAATGGCCATTTTGATGATATTTATTCTGCTTACCCAAGAGCATGGGACATCTTTCCATCTTCTAAGATCAATTTCTTTTTTCAATGTTTTATAGTTTTCCTTGTAGAGGTCTTTTACCTCCTTGGTTAGGTTTATTCCCAAGTATCTTACTGTTTTGGGTATATCGTGAGTGGAAATGTCTTCTGGATTTCTTTTTCAGTGGATTTATGGTTGGCATACAGAAAAGCTTCTGATTTTTTAAGATTGATTTTGTATCCAGACACTTTGCTGAATTTGTTGATCAGTTCTATGAGACTTTTGGTTGAGTTTGTTGGATCTTCTAAGTATAATATCATGTCATCTGCAAATAGAGATAGTTTCAGTTGCTCTTTTCCTATTTGTACTCCTTTTATTTCCTTCTCTTGCCTTATTGCTCTGGCTAGAGTCTCGAGTACTATATTGAAAAGGAGTGGTGACAGCGGACATCCTTGTCTTGTTCCTGTTTTTAAAGGGAACTCTCAAAGTTTTTCCCCATTCAGTATGATGTTGGCTGTGGGTCTATTGTATATTGCCTTTATGATGTTGAGTTATGTTCCTTCTATTCCAATTCTCTGCAATGTTCTTATCATGAATGGTGTTGAATTTTGTCAAATGCTTTTTCAGCATTTATTGAAATGATCATATGATTTTTGTCTTTAGTTCTGTTTATGTGGTGGATTACACGGATTTTTTTCGTGTGTTGAACCAGCCTTGCATCCCTGGGATGAACCCGACTTGGTCATGATGTATGCTCAGGCCTGGCTGGGCATCCTTTCTACATGGTCTCTCCAGCGTGGAGCCTGGACCTCTTTCCTAAGGCCTGCAGGAAGGTGCATACCAGGAGGGTGATCTCCTTCGTGGAAATACTTCTCAGCCTCCTGCTTCCCTCATGCTTGCTAAAGGTGAGGTGGCCAAAGCAATCGCATGACCCAACTTAGAGCTAGTTGTACGAGGGCTTGGATATCAGAGTGTAGTTCATTGGGGATAGCTGGTGGTTTACCAGCCTACCTACACACTATACATAATTTCGTGTAATTGATCTTGTGCAGTGGGTTCATTTTATTCCATTTTTGTTTTGTCCACAGTGAATTCTGCTATCATTATCTTCTTCCTTTTAAAACTGCTGCCACGTTTTAAACTTATTTATTTTTAGAGAATGTTAGATTTAAGAATAGTTGCACAAATAGTACAGAGTTCCCTTAGAATTAACACCTAGCTTCCACTAGTGTTAACATATTGCATAGCCACAAACTAAAAATTAACATTGAGACAATACTATTTTCTAGACTACAAACCTAATTCACTTTCCACTCTAATACCTGTTTTCTCTAGGATATAATCGATGATCCCACATTGTAGTAGTTGTTGTTGTTGATGTCTGCTTTTCAAGTCTTTCGTAGCCTGGATATTTTTTTGTGTGTCGTACTGGGGATTGAACCCAGGGACATTCTACCTCTGAGCTATACATCCAGCCCACCTCCTTTTTTAAAATTTTTGAAATAGTGTCTTACTGAGTTGTGGAGGGCCTCGCTAAGTTGCTGAGGCTGGCCTTGAACCTGTGATCTTCCTGTCTCAGCCTCTCTAATATTGGGATTATAGGTGTGTGCCAATGTGCCTGACTTAGCCTGGATCTTTTGAAGGGCAGTGTTCAGTTATTTTTATAGAATGTCCCTCAGTTTGGGATTGTTGCATATTTTCTCATGATTAGGTTTAGGTAATGCCTTTTTGGGCTAGAATACCACAGAAACGACGTGCCCTTCTTACTGCATTGTATTGAGGGTAAATGATGTCAGTGGACTGCTGCAGGTGACCATATTCATGCTTGATGAAGGTGGTGACATCACCCAGGTTTTTCCCCTATAAAGTTACTATTTTCTCCTTTGTTATGCATAAATATCTTTAGATACCTACTTTAAATTATGTACATATGCTGTTTCTCCTCAAACTTTGGATCACTATTTTTTCATCAATTGGTGGGTGGTCTTTTTTTGTCTCCAACCGTTACTCCTGTGGTGTACTAATAGTGGTTTTCTCTTTCCTTCTACCTTTGTTAATTGGAATTCTTTTGTAAGGAAAGCTGTCCCCTCTCCCTTTATCTATTTCCAACTAATCACTTTGTATGAGTCTGGGTATCTTATGGGTCATAATCCAACACTATTTTGTTGCTCAGATCATTCTAGCCTGGAGCCTTGGGAGTTCAGATTTGCTCCTGAGCCCTTCTGCCACATTCCCGTCCTTGTTGAGCACCCTTGCTTTCTGAAATCAGGGGGCACTCTCAGCTCATCGTGTTTGTTTACGGCTCCAGCCCTGGACTCAGCCACTTCAAGGGGCCTTGGTCCCTTTTGTTGGAGAATAGTGTTTGGAAGCTGAAGACCTGGAGGCCGGGACTCACTGTTGCTGTGGCGTCAATTGCTTCAGTATCTTCTCAGTGGATAGAGTCAGGAGGCACAGGCCTGTACTTCTCTATGTATCTGTGTATACACTAAAAAACCATGACTCCATACCGATGTCTCGGATTACCATCCAGTACCACAGAGTTCATTTTTGCCTTCCTAGTTTCTTTATCTGTAATTTCTCTGAGAGTGAGAAACCTAATTTTCATTATCCATAATATGTCTACTTATTTGTTCAACCCTACCATGAAGTGACTTCAGAATTCCTACACCTCATCCCTGTGAGAAACAGAGTTACTGACTGGAGTACAAATTTTGTGTACAGTTCTTTTTGTCTTTGCCTTAGAGTACCTAGTAAAGGTACTGTTTTCCAAAATTGCACATGGTAGGGCCTCACACACGCTAGGCAAGCAGTCTCCCATCGAGTCTCACACTCCCAGTCCCCAAAGGTACTTTTAATGTGCTATTATTTGGCAAAGCAAATAGTTGTTAGAATTGTGTAAAAAATAGGAGTAAATGATGGAAAATAAGAAAATAGCAAAAAATAGGTAGTAAATGAAGGCATTAGGGCTATTTTTTTTTTTTTGAGGAAATTGCATGTGTGTTTTTCTTAATTCCTGGACCTTTTGACTTATGTTTTGGTTGCACAGAAATATTTTAGACGTTTCGTTCAAGTCCCAGTTTACCAGAGAGGTGAGATAGCACAATAAGATAATATTTGCATTTCTTTAATTGTATATATTACTCATGCATTATTAAATATCATCAAAATATCCAAGAATTAAGTTTTCCTTTTGATATGCATGTAAAAAGTTAAGTATTACATAAGTGTGAGGATGACATTATAGGTTTACAGCCTGATCCTTTCACTAAGTGTTTTAAAATAATTAGGTAAATTGCCTTTTTTTTACTTTAGTGGTAGTTTGTGTAGAATACTTGAGGATTCTTGCATAATATCAACAGTGTAATGAATTAAGTTTTTTCTCTTACAGTGACCAAAATATTGTTCTGTTGTTCAGTTTTCTGGAAGAGGCTGAATTTGCGAAAGATTGTGGAAGGTCTTTTATGGGGTACATGTGGATAGCCATCATATGAAATCAAACGAGGGCTAGAAGAAAAAAAACCTTGGGGCCCAAGCACTTCCCTGTCTTCAGTAGAGCATACATAGTAGTTCGTGGTAGTGCCTGGAATGCTGATTGAATTGAATTATGACTGAATCATGGGTGAATTAGAAATAATTAGTGCAGAGACGTCTAGGACAGGAGATTACACTTGATAAAAACATATGTGAGCTGGAAAGTGAGATAGGGATAGTGATTACCTATGTAGGAGAGTTTTCCAAACAGCAGCTGTTATATTTGATCTGCTTCATATTTTCTTATGTAAGTTGTAACTCAGAATGGCTGTGTACACAGTATCATTCTAGTGAACTTAAAAACAACTCCATTAGACAGCATCTTGTTTGAGTATTCAGTTATTGTGAAGAATCAGCGCATACTACGGTTTATATAATATGTTAAATAAAGTCTCTTAGAGAAAACAGATGCTATCAAAGTACAATAGAAATCTAAACATATTTGTTATCAAGTATTATACTATGGCTATCAAAAATGTTCAGGCTGTAATGTATGTTTCAGAAGGCAACAAAATTAAATTTTTAAAAAATACTTTTATAGCCGGGCGTGGTGGCACATGCTTGTAATCCCAGTACTTGGGAGGCGGAGACCGGAGGATCCGGGTTCAAGGCCAGCCTCAGCTACTTAGTGAGGCCCTCCGCAACTTCGTGAGACCCGGTTTCAAAGTAAAGGATAAAAAATAGGGCCGGGGGTATGCCCCTGGGTTCAATCCCCGGTACCACACACACACAAAAAAATACTTTTATGCCGGGCGTGGTGGCGCATGCTTGTAATCCCAGTACTTGGGAGGCTGAGACTGGAGGATCCTGGTTCGCGGCCAGCCTCAGCTACTAAGTGAGGCCCTTAGCAATTTAGTGAGACCCTGTTTCAAAATAAAGAATAAAAAAATAGAGCTGGGGGTGTAGCTCGGAGGTAGAATGCCCCTGGGTTCAATCCCCAGTACCGCCAAAAAAAACCCCTTTTATTGGCACATTGTAATTATACATGATACTGAGGTATTCAGTGATGGAAATATGTATGCACACAACACTTGGTGCATTTTCCTCTGGATCCTACCCCCCTTCCTCCCTGTTCCAGGACATATCATTAAGATTGGTATTGATAATTTCATGTACATACATAACATTAAACTGTTAACCTTCATTACCTCTCTATCCCTTGTCCTTCCTCCCCTAAACCCCCTCCATTGCTCCATTGGAATCTCTCCTCCTTTATCCGAGGCCTTTGTTTCCCAATTTCTCTCTAGCTTCCACATATGAGAGAAAGCACGCAGCTATTTGCTTTCTGAGACTGGGTAATCTCACTTTACATAATGTTCTCAGTAGGTCTGGTATGAGTTAATAGCTGGTTTGAGTTCATCAAAATTAGGTCTAATGTAGAGTTCATTTAAAATGTTCAGGACAAGATAGGATCTCAGAAAAGTTATAAAAGTGAATCCATTGGTTTCAGGGTGACACAACTGCCAACTGCACCTAATTATAATAAATTACAGTAAGCAAAATTATTAGTACAAAAAGGTCAATTACAGATTATTCCTGCCCTTTTTCCCTTTTCCCTCCTGGCAGCCTTTTATATTTTTTTGTATATTTCTCCTCTCTTTTGTTTCAAGCTCCATTCCACTCTGTATCATCAAGGATCTGTGTATTGAGAAATACATAAAAGGAAATTAAAAAAAAATCCTCAAGACAGATTATAGTCGTTCTCACTTACTGCAAGTCCACTTTCTTCAGTTTCAGTTACTGTGGTTTTGGTTTACCATGGTCAGTTGCAGTCTGAAAATATTAAATGGGTAATTCCAGAAATAAACAATTCAGAAATTTTACATTGTGCACCATTCTGAGCAGTGAGATGAAACTTCATGCCGTCCGACTCCATCCCACCTGGGGTGCGAATCATCCCTTTGTCCAGTGTATCCATGCTGTATATGCTGCCTGCCTGTTAGTCACTTAGAGGCCTTCTCAGTGAGCAGATCTACTGTCACAGTGTTGGAGTGCTTGTGTTCAAGTAATGTGGGGCTCATAGCATCTATGATATCAGGCATCCATTGTGGGTCTTGGGACATATCCCCTAACAGATAAGGAAGTCTGCTGTATACAAAGAGACATATATATATGTCTGTTTATATGTGACATATATATATACACACACACACATATATATATATATACACATATATATACAAAACAAGTAATATATATTAATTGAAATATAGGTTGAATATACATAATACATACAGATTGAAATATAATGTAATATATATAGGCTGAAATATATATTATAAGCAATATATATATTACAATATATATTATATAGTATATTATATATTGCAATTTATATATATACAAATATATATGTGCAAATATATATGTTCTCAAAGTCACTTCTAATACTTATTGCACTTTTGTTTGAACCAGCATCTATTTTTTTAGCTCTACCTCATCTTAGAATCTTTGATGACTAGATCGTCTTTTCAAATATAGAATTCTGTCAGTTACTTATCCCAGTATGTTCACTCTGTTTTTAATAAAATTAAGACAGTATATGAAAACATAGAAACCCAACATAAAACCAGTTATCACACAGTTTTTTATAGGGTTGCATGTAATTGTGTGCTAAATGTTTCATTCTGCCATATAATTACATAAAGGCAAGAGCTGTGGGTCATGAGCATTTTATATATTGTTGAGTGAAATTATTATAAAAATCAGTATTTTGGTTTTGTGCATAGCTGAGGATAAGTACTTGCTTGGCTTAATTTTTTTAAAAAAGAGCTACTGGTGACTTGTTGAGCCTGGAGAGTATCTGCTTCACCTTAGTAAAAGACAGTCCCTCTAGCTGTGTCACCTAGCTCCAATTAACAGTAAATTCTTCTGGAAATTAAGTGTTGTTTCTACCTTCTGAACTTTTGGCAGGAAGTGTGAGCTTGGAACTCCAGGTTGGTAGTGGCAGCAGGTTGGAAGCAGGGGAGAAGTGTGCCCAGCCTAGAGGTACATTAGTAGTAGTGGTTTTGGGCTGGAAGTGTGGCTCCATGGTAGAGTTCTGGCCCCGGGTTCCATCCCCTGCACTGCTAAAAGTAAAACTACAAAACAAAACAAACAAAAAAAACACGTGCTGGCCTTCCACATATTTGGGTTCTAAATCCTGTTGATTGCCTGCTCTATACTCCAACTCGTTTTTCTTCTTGGGGCCTCATTTTACGTATTAAAGCTCTACTCGTCCACTAAATCATGAGCTTCACTGTAATATTTTAACTTGTTCCCTTCCCGTAGTCATTGTGCATGAGCAATTGGAGCTTTCAATTGTGAAAGCTAATTATCACGTGAACTGAAATCTGAGCACTCTTGAAGAAGCTTGGGATATATTGACAGTTTTTTCTTTGAAAATTACTTTAATTTCTTTTATCTTTGTTCAGTATCTTAACATAAGCTTTAAAAATAAGAACTAATTTTCAGAAGAGCTGTTCTTCTTTCCCGGAATGTCAGAATCCCACATAGCGATCGCAGGCTAAATTTTCACTGAAGGTTGAAAAGTAATTCTTCTCCTCATTTTAATGGCAGCACTGTCAAGCCCTTGGTAGAATGAGGCAAATAATTCTTGTGGGCTGTAACCATTACTATCCTACACATGTAATTTCAGGTGTATTTAATCTTTATGCAGGCTCGAATTCTAGGCAGCTGATCTGATACTTTGCACATGCCAAGATTTTAAAGTTTATTAAATCTGTATTGAAAGTTTTCATGTATACAGTTTTGTTTTTTTTTTTTAAACAGGATGTTTTAAAATGTGAATTCCTGCAGTTGAACTATATGCTGTTCAATATCCGTAGACTTTTCATAGAAATCTCTCCCTTTTTTTTTTTTTTGCGGTACTGGAGATTGAACCCAGGGGCATTCTACCTCTGAGGTACACCCCCAGCCCTATTTTTTACTGTTTATTTTGAATCAGGGTCTCACTAAATTGCGGAGGGCCTCACTCAGTAGTTGAGGCTGGCTGTGAATCCAGATCCTCCTGTCTCAGCCTCCCAAGTACTGGGATTACAAGTGTGCACCACCATGCCCGGCATTCCATAGAAATCATAAAGTTCCCAAGGGATGACAAAATAGGCTGGGTATTTCAATTGTCATTCTCTCTGCTGTGACCCCAAATACCTGATGACCACAACTTAGAGGAAGGAAGATTTATTTGCTCACAGTTATGGAAATTTCAGAGGGTTCAGTCCATGTTGGCCAGGTGAAATCTGTGGAACTCAGGGCATGGTAGTAGGAAGCAGAGCAAGAAAAGTGCAAGGGTTTTGCTCTCAATTATGAAGGCTGGAACAGAGAGAGCTAGGACATATGTATAGTTCATGGACATATGTATAGTCCCCAAGACCACACCCCCAGTGACCCACCATCTCGTCACACTCTACCTGCCTAGGTTACCATTGTAATGGATTTATCCATCAATTAGATTAGAACCCCCATGATTCAATTATATCACCTCTGAACGTCAATACATGACCTTTTCAGGGGTCATTCTTTATCCAAACTACAACATTGGGTTATTCCCATATTAAAGGTTTCATGGTTTTCTATCTCTGGCAGGTTTTCTTCTATCTAAAGGAATACTGTTCATGTTTTTTTTTTTCCCCAAGGGTATTTCCTTCAAATTTCCTTTACCTTTCCCTCCCAATCTTGCCTTTATATAAAGCTATTTTGATAATGCTGTGGTCAGCCCTCTAGAGTACAAGATTTCCATGCTATAAAAAAATAATCTTGGCATGTGAGGGCTCTTTAAAGAAGCTTTAGCAGAGTCTAACAGTGATCAGACAGCTACAATTCCATTCTTGTTTATTCTGAGTGTAATTTTTGTCTGTATATTCAGATTTGGCATTTCTGTTTTCTAGACTTTTCCCTTCCTTCCTTCCTTCCTTCCTTCCTTCCTTCCTTCCTTCCTTCCTTCCTTCTTTTTTCTTCCTTTTTTTTGTGGTACTGGGGATTGAACCTAGGGGCATTTACCTCTGAGCTACACCCCCAACCCTATTTTATTTTTATTTTGAAACAAAGTCTCCCAAGGTTGGTGAGAGTCTCACTACTTGCTGAGGCTGTCCTTGAACCTGTGATCCTCCTGTCTCAGCCTCCCAAGTACTGGGATTACAGGTGTGTGCCACCAGCCTGGCATGCTGTCTAGATTTTTCTCCGCCCATCTTTGTCCTCAAAGGAGGGACATTCCTCTCTGCTTATTCTCCCTTTGTATAATTTTCCTGACCTTCAGACACAGTCTTTCTGACCCTTTCTTGAGGGAATCATGGAGTTGGACTGCATGGGTGGTTGGATTAGATTATATTGGTTTGTAGCGAGGAGCCTGGGTGCGGGCTCGCCTCTCACGGTGGTCACAGGTATGTGCTGGCTGGTGAAGCATACAGCTCTCTTCTGGTCAGGGGAGGCCATGACTCTGGAGAGCTTGGCTGTGGGTGATGAAGAAATCTGAATTGTTTCCTTTGATAAAGGGCAAGGAAGGCGAGAAATATGACACAGTGTGTTGTAGAGAGTGGTTGTTAACTAAGGAATTCAGAGAATCTAAGGAATTCAGAGAGTCTGAGTGATTGTAGATTATGCAGGGCTTCTGCTATGACTGAATGGTATAAAATAGCCAACATGCTAAAGAAAGGATGTGCGTGTGTGCGTGTGTGTGTGTGT
>PVJS01048453.1:0-15052 GCA_004027185.1 Glis glis
ATTGAACCCAGGGGCGTTCTACCTCCGCTCTACACCCCTGGCCCTATGTTTTTTATACTTTATTTTGAAACCGGGTCTCACGTAGTTGCGGAGGGCCTCACTAGGTAGAGAGAGAGACAGAGACAGAGACAGAGAGAGAGCGAGCTGAGGCTGGCCACGAACCCGGATCCTCCGGTCTCCGCCTCCCAAAGTACTGGGATTACAAGCGTGCGCCACCACGCCCGGCACTAGTTTTTTAATTTTTAAAAAAATTTTCAAACAGAGTCTTGCTAAGTTGCTGAGGGTCTTGCTAAATTTCTGAGATTAACCTCGAACTTGCAATTCTCCGGTCTCAGCCTCCCAAGTACTGGGATTACAGGCATGAGACACCACACCGGGCTCGCAGCTGCTATTTTTTAGGTGCTAAGTTAGAAGCTGCAGAACGCCCCAGAGATGACTTAGCGCGGACCCAGCTCCCCAGCTGCTCAACGTGAAGTAGGGAAGGTGAAGCAGGAACTAGATGACCCAATAAGAGGAAGAAAGCGCTCAGTGCCACAGAGAGCTCTAAGGAAATCACCATCAGCACTGAAGTCAGTTTTCTCGTGTTGTCATCTGACCCACAGCACACATGTGGTGGACATCTGTCAATATTTTCATCCAGCATCCTTTCTCTAACTGGAAATGCTCCCTCACTTCTCACTGGTCAATCTCCACCCACCACGCGCGTCCCGGGTGCTGCCTCCAGGACTGCACCCCAGGGGCTGAGGCACAGCACGTCCCGGGTATAGCTTGGTGCCAATCCAAGCACCAAGTTCTCCTGACCACAGTGACCACCTGAGGGGTGGGCGCATGCCCCAGTGACAGCCCCGGAGGACTCAGTTGGGACTTCAGAGAAAGAGCTGCTCAAGTTCACCTGTTAGACTTGAAGCAGAGGGCCCGTGGCTTCTGGAACTGCTGCTAGCTGTCTTGCTGCTCTCTGAACCTGAGCCTGAAGGTCACAGAACAAAAGGCAGAGCTGTGAGGGGACAGTCAAAGTCCTCATCTCAGCATTACAGCTTTTTATTTACTTGTTTGTTTATTTTGTGGACCTGGGGATTAAACACAGGGCCTTATATATGCTACGCAAGCACTCTACCACTGAGCTACTTACCTGGCCTTTATTTTATTTTTTATTTTGGGACAGGGTCTCCCTAAATTGCCCAGGCTGGCCTCAAACTTGCAATCCTAGCCGGGCATGGTGGCACACACTTGTAATCCCAGTCTTGGGAGGCTGAGACATGAAGATCGCAGGTTCGAGGACAGTCTCAGCAAGTAGTGAGACTCTCATCAACCTAGCAAGACCCTGTTTCCAAATAAGAATAAAATAGGGCTGGGGGCATAGTTCAGAGGTAGAATGCCCCTGGGTTCAATCCCCAGTGCCAGACACAAAAAAGTGCAATCCTCCTGTCTTAGACTCCAAGTAGTCGGATTAAAGGCATGCACCACCATGCCCGGCTTCCATCTCTGCTTTATGAAAGAAAAATTGGCATCCAGATAGGTAAAAAGAAAAGGTTACTAAGGAGTAGTCTAGCTAGTCCTGAGCCTCCAAGTTCTGATATCAATTCACAGGTTCAATCCTGTGTGTCACAATAGACTTCCTCGTTTGCAGAAATACAGAGGACGCATAGAAAAGGTCAGACTGAAAGATTAGCCAGGCTTCATAGCAGCACCAGCTGAGATGGACCTTGAACTACAAGCTGGGTTTAGCTTGTGGTGAAGGTAAAAGGAGTGCTGCCTGCAAGGCCACGGGTCTGAGCGAGCTCAGGAGTACACCAAGACTAGTGAGCACTTGGGTGTGTCAAAAACATTGTGCCGGGCGTGGTGGCACACGCTTGTAATCCCAGTACTTGGGAGGCTGAGACCAGAGGATCTGGGTTCGCGGCCAGCCTCAGCTACTTAGTGAGGCCCTCCGCAACTTAAGAGAGACCCTGTTTCAAAATAAAGAACAAAAAATAGGGCTGGGGGTGTAGATTGGAGGTAGAATGCCCCTGGGTTCAATCCCCAGTACTGCAAAAAAAAAAAAAATGTAGGTAAGCTACCCTCCCCCAAAAAAATACTATAGAGAAATTATCAGTCTTTAGATATATAAACAATAATCTCAAAGATAAAATGGAAGAAAATACCATTTGCAATAGTAGCACAAACAATGAGATACTTAAGAATAAACCTGCCGGGCGTGGTGGCGCACGCTTGTAATCCCAGTACTTTGGGAGGCGGAGACCGGAGGATCCAGGTTCGGGGCCAGTCTCAGCTCGCTCGCTCTCTCTCTCTCTCTCTCTCCCCCTGTCTCTCTCTCTCTCTCTCTCTCTCTCTCTCTCTTAGTGAGGCCCTCCGCAACTTCCCTGTTTCTTAAAAAAAGTGGGGGACTAGGGGTGTAGGTCAGAGGTAAAATGCCCCTGGATTCAATTACCAGAGTATGTATGTATGTATATAAACTTTTTGAAGCAGACAAGCTGATTTGAAAGTTTATATGAAGTCAGGCACAGTGGTGCATGACTGTAATCCCAGTTCTTGGGAGGCTGAAACAGGAGGATCGCAAATTCAAGATCAGCCTCAGCAACTTAGAGAGACCCTCAGTAACTTATCGAGACCCTGTTTCAAATAAAAAATAAAAATGGCCTGGGGGTATAGCTCAGAGGTAGAGCACCCCTGGGTTTAATCCCCAGTACTACAAGAAAATAATAAAAATAAAAAGAGAGGCTATGAGACCACCTGGAGGTAAACTGAGGAATCCAACCAACAGTGAGAACCAAGCCCCTGACAAGTGACCCCAGCCCTCACCTGTCACCGCCCCAGCTACGGAGCTATGTGTGTGAATGGAGAAGTCATGTATTAAACATCCAGGCCCAGGGGAAACTGCATGGTGCAGATGAAACAGAGTTCCCAAACTTCCTCATGCTGAGAATAGAAACTTAAAAACCACCCCTGGCTGGAGAGGGTGCCACAGAAGCTGAAATTGCCGTGTTCTCTGGTTAGCACAGCCCAGCTAATTCTATATGTGCACCTCCTGGCCTTTGTTTCTATAAACGGTAACTGCTTCTTAAGACCAGAGGAGAAGCATCCCAGCCACTTCTCCCCAGTTTGACCAAACTGCATTAAGTTCATTTTTTCCTTTTTACATCATTTGCTCATTTCTTACATAGATGGGTGACCAAATTCAGCCAGCTGAGATCCACGCAGGTTCCCTGGTTTAGCTGCAGTAACACAGACAAACTAGCCCTGCTGTACTTGGTCAGAATTACTGACCCATACAACCATGAAAATTAATGAAAAGTTTGTCATTAATTCCCTAAATTATAGGATAGTTTATTATGCCACAGTATAGAACCTGGTTAGCAGTCAAATGCAGTAACCAATCACAACGCAAGAAAGGACCTCAGTATACAACCTGAACTCTACCTGCTTCCTCCTCCATCCCCTTTGTTCCCTTCAGCCTATTTTTCATACAACAGACAAGACATATATATATATATTTATTTGTTTGTTTATTTATTTATTTTTATGTGATGCTGAGGATTGAACCCAGGGGCAGTCTACCTCCGAGCTATACCCCCAGCCCTATTTTATTTTTTATTTTGAAACAAGGTCTCACTAAGTTGCTGATAGTCTCACTAAGTTGCTGAGGCTGGCTTTAAACCTGCAATCTTCCTGTCTCAGCCTCCCAAGTACTGGGATTACAAGCATATGCCATCAGGCCTGGCTAAAACATACTTTTTTTTTTTTTTTTTGTGGTACTGGGGATTGAACCCAGGGGCGTTTTACCTCCGAGCTACACCCACCCTCGGTCCTATTTTTTACACTTTATTTTGAAACAGGGTCTCACGAAGTTGCGGAGGGCCTCACTAAGTAGCTGAGGCTGGCCGCGAACCCGGATCCTCCAGTCTCTGCCTCCCAAATACTGGGATTACAAGCGTGCTCCACCATGCCCAGCTTAAGACATACTTTTAAAATGTAAGAAAAAGCTGGGCATGGTGGCACATGCCTGTTATCCCAGTACTTGGGATTGGAAGCGCCCCTACTTCTGCTGCTTTTGGTAATGCACAGTTTACTACACTAATGTGCCATCAGAATGTTCCAGAATCGCAGATTCTGCTGCTCGCCACTCAACTGGAAAATTCAGAAGACAGAAGTTAGGCCGGGAGCAGTGGTGCATGCCTGTAATCGCAGTACTTAGGAGGCTGAGATAGGAGGATCGAAGATTCAAGACCAGCCTCAGCAATTTAGTGAGACTCTCAGCAACCTAGCAAGGCCTTGTTTCAGAATAAAAAATAAAGAGGGCTGGGGTGTAGCTCAGAGGTAGAATGCCCCTGGGTTCAATCCCCAGGACCACAATTAATTAATTAATTAATTAATTAAAATGTAAGAAAGGTTGCTGAGTGCAGTGGTCCATGCCTATAATCCCAGCGGCTTGGTAGGCTGGGGCAGGAGTATTCCAAGTTTGAGGTCAGCCTGAGCAACTTAGCAAGATCCTGTTTCAAAACAAAAGTTAAAAGGGCTGGGATGTAGTTCAGTGGTAGAGCATCCCTGGGTTCAACCCCCAGTACCAGGGTGGGGTGGGGGAGTTTGAGAGGGCATATCACACTTCTGCTCAGAATCCTCCAATTCTCCTCATCCCAGAGTAAAAACTATAATCTTTACAATGGTCTACAAGGTCCCAGGGGCAGCAAAGTAAGGCCACTGGGCCAAATCCTTGTACTGTTGGAGAAAAGAAAAGAAGTCAGGCGTGGAGGTGCATACTTGTAATCCCAGTACTTGGGAGGCTGAGACTGGAGGATCGCAAGTTCGAGGACAGCCTCAGCTACTTAGTGAGGCCCTCTGCAACTTAGTGAGACCCTGTTTCAAAATAAAGAATAAAAAATAGGGCTGGGGGTGTAGCTCGGAGGTAGAATGCCTCTGGGTTCAATCCCCAGTATCGCCAAAAAATTAAATAAATAAAAAGAAATAAAAGATAAAGGGCTAGGGTGTACCTCAGTGGTAGAGCGCTTGCCTAGGATGTACAAGGCCTTGGGTTCAATACAGAGTACTGCAAAAAATAAAACAAAAAGAAAGTAAAGGAAAGGTGATGAGACCTGCCAGGCTTATAATATTCATTCTGGCACTTTACAAGAAAGTTGGCCAGCCTCCGCCCCACACAGTCTGGCCTCTTTCTGCCCTGGGGTCCTATCCTCGCTCTCCTCCCCTTGCTCACCTGGCTTCAGGCAGATGGGCCTCCCTGTCATTCCTTGACGTTTTTTTGGTTTGCCCAACCAGCAAGATGCTTCTGCCCTGAGGCCTTAACTATTGCTGTCTTCTCTGCCTGGAATGTTCTTCCCCTAGATGTCTTCTTCCCTCACGTCCTCATCTGAGGGCGACTGCCCAGCGAGCCCCTCTCTAAGCGCCCTATTCAAAATTACACTCCCTGCACACCTCCCCTAACTCTCTCTGCTTTGTCTTTCTGTAAAGATGGACCAGTATCTAACATACATATTTTGCTTTTTATTGTTGTGGCCTGAGCCAGGTGTGGTGGCACACACCTGTGATCTCAGTACTTGGGAGACTGAGACAGGAGGATCACAGGTTTGAGGCTAGCCTCAGCAATTTGGTGAAGCCCTCAGCAATTTAGTGAGACTCAAAAAAAAAAAAAAATGGCTGGGGCCAGGCGTGGTGGCGCACGCTTGTAATCCCAGTACTTTGGGAGGCAAAGACCGGAGGATCCAGGTTCGCAGCCAGCCTCAGCGCTCTCTCTCTCTCTCTCTCTCTCTCTCTCTCTCTTTCTCTCTCTCTCAGACTCCGCAACTTCATGAGACCCGGTTTCAAAATAAAGTATAAAAATATAGGGCCAGGGATGTAGCATGGAGGCAGAACGCCCCTGGGTTCAATCCCCAGTACCGCAAAAAAAAAAAAAAAAATGGCTGGAGGGTATAGCTCAGAGTTAGAATGCCCCTGGGTTCAACCCCCAGTGCCCCCCCACACACACACAAATTATTACTGTGTCCTGTTTTCTATATTCTCCCCCCTAGAATGCAAACCCTACAACGACAGAGCCCTTGTCTCTTCCTTCAGTGCTGCATTCCTGGTGCTTAGAACTGTTGCTGGTTCATTGTGGGTGTTCAACATATATTTCTGTGTGTGTGTGTGTGTGTGTGTGTGTGTGTGTGTGTGTGGTACTGGGGATGGAACTCAGGGGCATTCTACCTCTAGACTATACCCCCAGCCCTATTTTTTTTTATTTTTTATTTGGAAACAGGGTCTCGCTAAGTTGCTGAAAGCCTCACTAAGTTGCTGAGGATGTTCTCGAACCTGAGCTCCTCCTGTCTCAGCCTCCCCAGTACTGGGATTACAGGCTTGTGCCACCACGCCCGGCTATTCCAACATGTATTTCTTGAGTGCTTTATAAGTCACAAAAACCCTGTTTTCTGCACAGCACTTTTCACTAGCTTTAAATACCATATTTAAAGCTGGGTGTGGTGGCACACACCTATAATCCCAGTATTTGGGAGGCTGAGATTATAGGGCCAGCCTCAGCAATTTAGCAAGACCCTCATCAATTTAGCAAGACCCTATTTCAAATTTTTGAAAAAGCCAGGCATGGTGACGCACTCTTGTAATTCCAGTACTTGGGAGGCTGAGACAGGAGGATCGCAAGTTCGTAACCAGTCTCAGCAACTTGTGAGACCCTCCACAACTTAGTGAGACCCTGTTTCCAAATAAAGAATAAAATAGGACTGGGGGCGTAGCTCAGAGGTAGAATGCCCCTGGCTTCCATCCCTGGTACCACATACAAAATTATAATAATAATAATAATTTTTTGTGTGTGTGCATGTGTGTAGTACTGGGGATGGACCACAGGGGCCTTCTACCTCTGAGCTATACCCCCAGCCCTATTATTTATTTTTTTTATTTGGAAACAGGGTCTCACTAGGTTACTGAGTCTCACTAAGTTGCTGAGGCTGGCCTTGAATCTGCGATCCTCCTGTCTCAGCCTCCCATGTACTGGGATTACAGGTCTGAGCCACCATACCCAGCTCCACATAAAAGCAAAAGGGGTGCCGGGCGTGGTGGCGCACGCTTGTAATCCCAGTACTTTGGGAGGCGGAGACCGGAGGATCCGGGTTCGCGGCCAGCCTCAGCTCTCTCTCTCTCTCTCTCTCTCTCTCTCTCTCCTTAGTGAGGCCCTCTGCAACTTTGTGAGACCTGGTTTCAAAATAAAGTATAAAAAAAATAGGGCCAGGGGTGTAGCGCAGAGGTAGAACGCCCCTGCGTTCAATCCCCAGTACCACAAAAAAAAAAAAAAGCAAAAGGGCTATGAGGCGGTGGAATCACAGTGAGTACAACCTTTCCAAGAATACTTGCTGTGAATGGGAGTGGGGAGATGGAATGGCGGCTGGAAGAGGACACAGGGCCAAGGGAAAGTTAAAGGTGGGGATATTGGGATAACCCAGTTCAACACACAAATTAACAGCACAGAAAAGAGGACAGACTCCTCGGGCATGGTGCGCACGCTTGTAATCCCAGTATTTGGGAGGCTGAGACTGGAGGATCTGGGTTCACGGCCAGCCTCAGCTACTTAGTGAGGCCCTCAGCAACTTAGTGAGACTATGTTTCAAAATAAAGAATAAAAATAGGGCTGAGGGTGTAGCTCGGAGGTAGAATGCCCCCAGGTTCCATCCCCAGGACTGCAAAAAAAAGAAAAAGAAAGAAAGAAAGAGAGAGAAAGAGAGAGAGAGAGAGAGAGAGAGAGAGAAGAAAGAAAGAAAGAAAGAAAGAAAGAAAGAAAGAAAGAAAGAAAGAAAGAAAGAAAGAAAGAAAGAAAAGAGGAAGGACTGAAGAAGCGGAGCAGTGGAGAGTGGGATGTGGCGCAGGAGACCAGCTGGCGAGGGGCCGAGGTCTAGCCTTCCGTTGTAACTCAGGAAGGACCTCAGCAGCCTCCAGCAGGTGAGGTCCTTGTTGGGAAAATGAGGGAGTTCCCATCTTCTGGCCTCTAGTTCCTCACTGAAGAGCGGGCAATGAGGTTATCTGCCGAAACTGAGGAGGAGTGGGCAGGACATGGGAGCTTTGAGAAAAGAGGACAGATAGGGTATGGGAAAGACAAAGGGACTTTACTAGGGAAATGGGAAAGGACTGCCGGGCAGTTGTCGAGGGCTCCTTTCGGGTCTGTAATCGTGAATTTAAATGAAGGCAGTTAGCAGGGTTGGGGGATTTCCCTTGAGCAGCACTCAGCTCCCTGGTTGCAGGTGCCCAGAAGTTCAGGGCGATTGTAAAAGCAGTCATGCTGAGATGGGTGGGCTCTCCGGCAGAGGAAAAGAGACTTGGTAGTGGAGACCTGACAAGCATGGCCAAGCACCTTGTCCCTTTAGTTAGATGAACAAACACCACAGCATTTGCTTGTACCAGATCAGCTAGAACAAAAACATAATCAACTTAAACGTCACCAGATTCAAACACTTATACATGTGCCCACAACTGATCTATGGCTAGACATGCTGAACCCCAAATATCCAATGACTGTCGTGGGATTTTATTGTCAAAGAAGCTTGACAATAAAATCCCATGGGAACCTGCACATATCTTCCCAGGAAGACCATATACATAATGAAAGGTGCGACCCCTGGGGCCGTCTCTTGTCTTCTTTCTTCTGAGAGGCAAGGGGTTCCCACACCTGCCTTTGGGGTGTGTATACCTTTGCTGTCATTAAATAAATCTTAGCTTGTGCCTTGCTTTTGCCCCTCCTGGAATTCTTTTGTGCATGTTTTTGTGATACTAGGGATTAAACCCAGGGGCATTCTACCTCTGAGCTTCACCTCAACTCTATTTTTTATTTTATTTGTTTGTTTGTTGGTTGGTTGGTACTGGGTATTGAACCCAGGGGCATTCTGCCTCTGAGCTACACCCTCGGCTCTATTTTTTATTTTTATTCGGAAACAGGGTCTCCCTAGGTTGATGAGAGTCTCAGTACTTGCTGAGGCTGTCCTTGAACCTGTGATCTTCCTGTCTCAGCCTCCCAAGTACTAGGATTAAAGGTATGTGCCACCATACCTGGCTGATTTTTTATTTTGAAACAAGGTCTCACAAAGTTGCAGAGGGCCTTGCTAAGTTGCTGAGGCTGGCCTCAAACCTCCTGTCTCAGTCTCCCAAGTACTGGGATCATGGACATGCACCATCACGCCTGGCTCCTGAGTGAAAAAAATTCCAACAGGAATTCTTTCCAACAGTGTAGGTCAAGAACCTGCCTGGGCCAAGTTGAGGTCCCATTGTCCCCTTGGAGAGACGGGTCAGGTGACAGCTCTCGATGTGTGGGCTCTGGACCAGCAACAGCAAAAAACACTGAAAACTGCTGAGAAATGCACGTTCTCAGGCCCCATCCCAGACCTCAGGAATCGGAAACTCGGAGGTGGGGGCCCTGGCCATCTGTGGTAACAAGCCTCCAGGGGCTTCTGATGCTATCGCAGTCAGGTCTGAGCAGCTCGCGGATCGGATCGGGACAGTGAAGGCACCTACACAGCGACCATCGCCATGGCCCACTCAAGAATCTAATGAAATAAGAAAGCAAAGGCCTGAGGGGACTGATGGCCAGTGAGAAAGCGGCAGGTCAGTGTCTTCAAATATAATGCAGTCGCATGACTGCAGCCCCGTGCGTTCCTTTTTTTCCTGTTGCCATGAACAAGCGCCACAGAAGTGGTGGCTGAAAACAACACCCATTAATGATCCCAGAGTTCAGAGGTCAGCGGGCCAGGTACACGACCCAGACAGGTCTGTTCAGGCTCACAAGGCTGAAATCAGGGGGACTGCCTTCCTTTCTGGACATCCTGGAGATAAACTGGCTTCGAAGCTCGCTCAGGTTGCGGGTGGGATTTAGCCGCTTGTGGTTGTAGGGTTGAGGTTGCCTCGCTGGCTGGCAGCTAGAGGCACCTCTAGAAGCTTTTTATTTTGTTTCATTTTTTATTGGTGCATTATAATTGTACATGACAGGGAGATTCAGAGTGATATATTCTTGATTCACATAACATTGTTTGGCCTGTTTCCTTCCCCGTACCTCTCCTCTTCCTCCCTTCCTCCCTCCCCTGATCCCCTTCTAGTACTCTACAGCTCTCTCCTCATTTTCATAAGGTCCCGTTTCTTTCCTTTTTCTCTCTAGATCCACATATGAGAGAAAACATATGGCCTTTGATTTTAATTTTCTTTCTTTTTTTCTTTCTTTCTTTCTTTCTTTCTTTCTTTCTTTCTTTCTTTCTTTCTTTTTTTGTGTGTGTGGTACTGGGGATTGAACCCAGGGGCATTCTACCTCTGAGCTACACCCTCAGCCCTATTTTATTTTTTATTTGGAAGCAGGATCTCACTAAGTTGTTAAGGGCCTCACTAAGTTGCTGAGGCTGTCTTCAAACCCACAATCCTCCTGTCTCAGCCTCCCAAGTACTGGGATTACAGGTGTGCACCACCGTGCCCGGCTGGCCCTTGATCCTCTGAGACTGGCTGATCTCACTTAGCATGATGTTCTCCAGTTCCATCCATTTTCCTATAAATTCTAGCCACTTCTTAATCCCACCTGCATTCCTTGTCAGGTAACCCCTCCATCTTCCAACCAGCCACGGTGCATGGCGTCCTCCCAACACCTTAAGTCTCTCTGGCTTCCCCTTCCATCACATCTCTTCTGCCTTACTCTTTTGTTTTATTTGTTTGTTTGTTTGTTTGTTTGTTTTGTGGTACTGGGGATTGAACCCAGGGGCATTCTACCTCTGAGCTACACCCCTAGCCCTAATTTTTTTTTTTTTTGCAGTACCCGGGATTGAACCCAGGGGCACTCTACCTCCGAGATACACCCCAAGCCCTATTTTTTATACTTTATTTTGAAACCGGGTCTCATGAGGTTGCAGAGGGCCTCACTAAGTAGCTGAGGCTGGCCGCAAACCCGGATCCTCAGGTCTCAGCCTCCCAAGTACTGGGATTACAAGTGTGCGCCACCATGCCCAGCCCTAGCCCTAATTTTTATTCTTTGTTTTGAAACAGGGTCTCACTAAGTTGCAGAGGGCCTCACTAAGTAGCTGAGGCTGGCCACGAACCTGCGATCCTCCTGTCTCAGCCTCCCAAGTACTGGGATTACAAGGAAAAGTCCATTTTGCCAGGTAAAGTAACATATTTGGATGTGAGCATCTTTGGGGAACCTTTTTGTATGTATGTGTGTATGTGGTGTGTGTGTGTGTGTGTATGTGTGTGTGTGTGTGTATGTGTGTGTGTTACTAGGGATTGAACCCAGGGGCATCCTACCTCCAAACTACACCCCTAGCCCTTTTTATTTTTAATTCAGAAACAGGATCTCACTAATTGCTGATGGCCTAAATTGCTGAGGCTGGCCTCAAATCTGCCTCCTGTCTCAGGCTCCCAGGTACTGGGATTGCAAGCATGCTCCAACAAGTTCAGCTAAAATTAATATTTTTAGGTTTCTAATTCTTTCTGAATATATTGAATTAAAGAAGCTATCTCTATGGGAAAGAATAAAAGACAGTAGTGATATTAATTTGTTAAGTTTTGGTAAGCCTTTCTTGGTATGCTTTCCAGAAATTGATAAGTGAGAAGTCTAGCTAGGTAACAAATGATTTTGAAAGTGAGGTGGTTTTCAATTCTTTTGCTTTCAAGAAAACTGAAAATTGAATTGTCAGCTGGTAAGTTATCAAAATTTTTATAATACTTTGCCATGTGGTTTTTTACATACAATGCAGAAGTGGTTTGATAATTGAAAATGTCTGCAATAACCAAATTCCTTCCAATCTCATTTTTTTATGTGAACAAGATAATATTTAACCACCAATACATGGACTAATAAAAACCCAGGTCCATCTCCCTCATTAAAAGAAACATTTAGACCAAGATTTTATTTTGCATATTTAATAGATATTTGCAGCCTGGCGTGGTGGCTTATGCCTGTGATCCCAGTACTTAGGAAGCTGAGACAGGAGGATCACAGGTTCAAGGCCAGCCTTGGCAACTTATTGAGGCCCTCAGCAACTTAGTGAGATGCTGTTTCAAAATAAAAAATAAAAAGGGTTGATGGCATAGCTTGGAGGTAGAATGCCCCTGGGTCCAATTCCCAGTACCAAAAAAATAAGAAAAATTATTTCCCATAATTTTAAAATATGTATATTGTTTTCATCAACTGTGTACTCATAAATTGTAATAATTCAATACAGAAAAATTTTAACAACTATAATCTGATAGTCATAGGAAATAATTTTTTTTTTGCGGTACTGGGATTGAGTCCAGGGGCATTCTACCTCTGAGCTGCACCCCCAGCCCTATTTTTTTTATTCTTTATTTTGAAACAGGGTCTCACTAAGTTGTGGAGGGCCTCACTAAGTAGCTGAGGCTAGCCGCGAACCCGGATCTTCCGGTCTCAGCCTCCCAAGTACTGGGATTACAAGCGTGCACCACCACGCCTGGCTTATGACATAATTTTTTAAAATTTCAATTCAAGCCAGGCATGGTGGCACATGCCTGTAATCCCAGTACTTGGGAGGCTGAGACAGGAGGATTACAGGTTTGAAGCCAGCCTCAGCAACTCAGTGAGGCTCGTATCAACTTAGGGAGACCCTGTTTCCAAATAAAAAAAATAAAATAGGGCTGGGGGTGTAGCTCAGAGATAGACTACTTGTGGGTTCAATCCCCAGCACCACAAAAAAATAAATAAAATGAAATGAAATTTCAATTCATTCAAAGGAATAATAGGGTAATTAATAAAAGACTTTCAAAGATAAAAACAGGATAAAATTCACATATTACATCAGGATAAAATTCTATGGTGATTAGTGCAATGAATTTCACAAGTTCAAGGGAGAAAAGGCACAAGATAAAATTCCAACTTTGTGTGTGTGTGTGTGTGTGTGTGTGTGTGTGTTTATTACTGGGGATAGAACCCAGGGGCTCTCTACCACTGAGTCACATCCCCAGCCTTTTTTATTTTTTATTTTGAGACAGGATCTCACTAAGCTGCCCAGGCTAGCCTCAAACTTGCAATCCTCCTGTCTCAGCCTCCCACAGTCCCTAGGACTATAGGCATGCACAACTATGCCTGGCATGGAAGCATATTTTTTTAATGGGATGCATTTAAAATCAACTTAGGGAGACCCTGTTTCCAAATTTAAAAATAAAATAGGGCTGGGGATGTAGCTTAGAGGTAAAATCCCCCTGGGTTCAATCCCCAGCACCACAAAAAAAATAGTAAAATAAAATAGTGGTGTCACATTCCTGTAATCCCAGTACTTAGAAAGATGAGACAGGAGGACTGTAGGTTCAAGACCAGCCTCAGAAACTTAGCAAGACCGTGTTTCACTAAAGATCTGGGGGTGTAGCTCGGAGGTAAAATGTCCCTAGGTTCAATCCCCAGTACCCCCCAAAATGCTTCCATTTTCTATGTTGGTTCAGGCTCATGTAATTTTTTTTACCTGTACCCTTCACCCAGCCCAGAAGGAATCTCAGCATTGTATCTGCTCCTGGCCTTTTCCCTCACCCCATATTTCAGCCTACCCATCACAACCTGCCGTGGAGGCCACCAGACTCATTTCATTATTCACATTCAATATTCAATATTCACTCACTCAACAAACGTATCGAGCATCTGCCATGCTCCAGGCACTGTTCTGTGTACCTGGGACACATAAGTAAACAAAAAAGACAAATGAAATGAAGATCCCTGCTCTTGAAGAGCTCACATTCAGATAAATACATTATATTGTATGTCATTAGGTGAAAAGTTATATAAGAAAGGAAAGATCAGCCGGGCGTGGTGGTGCATGCCTGCCTGCAATCCCAGTATACTTGGGAGGCTGAGACAGGAGGATCACAGGTTAGCAGCTAGCCTCAGCAATTTAGCAAGGCCCTCAGCAACTTAATGAGACTGTTTCAAAATAAAAAATGCAAGCCGGGCGTGGTGGCGCACACTTGTAATCCCAGTACTTGGGAGGCTGAGATAGGAGGATCGCGGGTTCGCGGCCAGCCTCAGCTACTTAGTGAGGCCCTCCACAACTTAATGAGACCCTGCTTCAAAATAAAAAATAAAATAGGGCTGGGGTGTAGCTTGGAGGTAGAATACCCCTGGGTTCAATCTCCAGTACCACCAAAAAGAAAAGAAAATGATCAAGTAGAGAAAGCAGAAGTAGGGGATAAAAAGCATTGTTCATTTGCTGGGCATGGTGGTACACGCCTATAATCCTAGTACTTGGGAGGCTGAGACATGAGGATTGCAGGTTCAAGGCCAGCCTCAGTAACTAGTAAGGCTCTCAGAAATTTAGCAAGACCCTGTTTCTGAATAAAAAGTAAAATAGGGCTGGGGGTGTAGCTCAGAGGTAGAATGCCCCTGGGTTCAATCCCCAGCACCACTAAATAAATAAATAAATTGGGAGTCCTTAAGCAGTCTCACCAAGAAGTCAGCTGAGCAGAATCTTAGGCTAGTGAAGGAAGAGAGGCAGGAGTGAGTCTTGCGTGTTCGAGGCAGGAGACCCAAGTCGCTGGAGCGGAGTGAAGGATGGAGAGAGTGGATGGAGACGGGGAGTGGTGGCTCTGGGTCAGACATCCGAGGTCCTTAGGAGGACTTTGTCTTCTATTCTGAGTGAAACACAAGCTGTTGGAGGGTGTTACCAGGCTGGTAGGGGTTGCAGGGCTGCAGTGGCAGAAACAGAGGACATTGTTAGAGGGCTGTTACAGTGACCCAGTCAAGAAATGACCCCCGGTGGCTCTGTCCAGTATGGCCGCAGCGAAGGTGGTGAGAAGTGTTTTCCTGACACCCTGAATATATATATATAAAAAAAAAAAAAAATATATATATATATATATATATATATATTTTGGGGGCGGTACTGGGGATTGAACCCAGGGGCATTCTACCTCCAAGCTACACCCCCATCCCTGTTTATTATTCTTTATTTTGAAACGGTCTCACTAAGTTGCGGAGGGCCTCACTAAGTAGCTGATGCTGGCCGCAAACCTGCGATCCTCCTATCTCAGCCTCCCAAGTACTGGGATTACAAGCGTGCACCACCATGCCCGGCTCCTGTATATATATATATAT
>PVJS01048454.1:0-15050 GCA_004027185.1 Glis glis
CTCTCTCTCTCTCTACTTAGTGAGGCTCTCCGCAATTTCGTGAGACCCGGTTTCAAAATAAAGTATAAAAAATAGGGCCGGGGGTGTAGCGCGGAGGTAGAACGCCCCTGGGTTCAATCCCCGGTACCGCAAAAAAAAAAAAAAAAAGGAGAGAATCAGCACCCTCTCTCTAAAATTGAAGTCCTCTTAGACTACTTTTCCATCCATATTCACACAAATATCTTGTATGCATATGTATATACGTACATATACATATACACACAAGTGTCCATGAAAAATATGTAGTATTCTTTTGTGTTGTGTGGGTGGGACAGTATTTTAGATTACATTTTTTTTACTATTTGTGTTCTTCCATTCCTTTTTTTCTATATTTGGGGTACACATAATATATATACATATATTATATATTCATATGTATATATTATATATGTATGCATATATAATATATGCCATTACATATTCATTATAAATACATATATGTATATATATTTGCCATCTCACTGTGTAAACTATCAAAGTTTTGGTCTTTTGTTCTTTAGAATAGCCATATGAGTAGGCAAGGCAAGGATTTTTATTCCACTTTGTGGATAAAATGTTAAGTGAATTACCAAGGTTTAGAACAAGAGGCCTAATAGGAATTATTATTATTATTTTGTGGGGGGGTACTGGGGATTGAAGCCTAGGGCATTCTACCTCTGAGCTACACTCACAGATTTTTTTTCTTTTTTTTAGAAACAGAGTCTCAGCCAGGCATGGTGGCGCATGCTTGTAAACCCAGTACTTGGGAGGCTGAGACCGGTGGATCGCAAGTTTGAGGCCATCCACAACTTAGTGAGACCCTGTTTCAAAATAAAAGAATAAAACAGGGCTGAGGGTATAGTTCAGAAGTAGAATGCCCCTGGGTCCCATCACCAGTATCACACACACACACAAAGAAACAGAGTCTCACTAGGTTTCTAGGAGACTCACTATTTTGCTGAGGTTGGCCTTGAACTCATGATCCTCCTGTCTCAGCCTCTCAAATACTGGGATTACTGGTATGAGCCACCATATCTGGCTAGAATTATTCTAATCCTAGTTGTGTTCAGTATTTCTTCTCGAAACCATTTATGGATAGAAAAACCAGGCTTATAGAACCATGGGAATTTATCTTTGGCCATCTATTGATGTTGCTCTACAGATTATCTGAAAATTATCTATTTTTGAGGAACAACAAGAGTTGGAAACAAACTGGGCATGGTGGAGCACACCTGTAATCCCAATACTTGGGAAGTTGAAACAGGAGGATCATAGGTTCAAGGACAGCCTCAGAAATGTAGTGAGACTCTCAGCAACCTAGCAAAATAAAAAATAAAATAGTGCTGTTGGTATAATTCAGAGGAAGAATGTCCCTGAGTTCAATCCCCAGTACCATACACACAGACACACAAAAAACTTGGAAACAATGACTTTAGCTTTTACTAGTATAAGTTGGAATTTGTGACGTAAATGAAACATAACTGCAGGTGTGTCTACTACTGTCCTTTACATGTTAATGGGTGGTGATCAGCCTTTCCCTAGCCCTGATGGCCTCCCACAGGTCCCGTGGCCTCAATTGTTAGGTTACGGTCTTCTGGCAACTTTAAGTGTGCACATTGCATAACTGTAATGTCCTGTCCTAGAGACTAGCCAAACTGCTGAGCCAGGCATACCAGCTACTTGCTGCCTGGTCAGGTCTGGGTTTGTTGCAGCTCGGGCCTTCACTGAGGCAAGCAGGGAGTCTCAGGTGGCACCTTCCTGTCTCTGCCCCTGCTCTCTTTTGTACCCACTCACCAGCTGTTTTCAGGTTTTATTTATTTATTTATTTTTACAAGAGTCTGAACAGGAAATGAAGGAAAGGTAAACGGCTGGGGCATTTCTTACTTGCAGGTGACTTTCAGCTGGGTGGACTGCAGGATGAGGATGGCCGCTGACCCTGTACGAGCCCAGGAATGATAACAGCCCGCACAAAGCCTTTGCAAAGTCCCTGGAATATCCTTTCTGGGTCTCTCTTTCAAATCATGTCTATTGCTGTTTCTAATTCCTTCGTTAGCATCTGGCTATCTGGGGCTAAACATCCAGTCTCTTTTGCTAAAGTCTCCTTGCCTCTCTAGAAACTGGACAGGTTCAAGAAGGCTGTTCATTGACTTTCACATAACTTGACCTGACCTCTGGCGAGCCTCAACATCCCTTCATGGGGTGAGGGGATGGATTTCAATGCAGAAGCCTTCTCCTGGCCTCACCGCCAGAGCCCAGCAGCCTGCTCTTGCCGCTCAGCCGGTCCAATTCACAGCTCTACAAAGCTTCTCTGGAGTGAGGCAGACAGTACTTTGCATCTCACGATTACTGGACGCACATTTCAGAGTTCTTTCAGTTATTTCCTCAAAACCCATAGCCTTTTATTTGAGGTAAAGTTAACAGTCTCCCTCCACAAATTAAGTAAAGATTTATAGCATATACAACCTATTTCCAAAGAATTCCCTGCAAATCCACTGATTCCACTGTGATGACCGCCCCCCACCCCCAGCTTAAACAAGGAAGTTTGCCTTGACAGGTCCATAACAGGGTGTGGGTTAAAGAAAAGGGTCAACCTGTTCCCCGAGCTTCTGCACAATGCTGTTTAGCTTCTCTATGTTCCGCCTGGCTTGCACATCTGCTGGAAGAACTTTGCCCTCCTGCTGTGAGAACTTAGGCTTTTTACCCCCCCCCAGCTTGAGGTGTTTGTGGTTTTGCTGTATAAAAAAAGTCCTGAGAAATGGCTCAGGCTGCACTTGGGAGCTAAGTACCCAGCGTAGTGGCCGGCCGGCATTAAAGACTTTCTACTGGCCATATCCTGAGTCTGAGTGGTCTCTGGCAGTCTCACCTGGTAACACCACCTCATATTGACTCTAGGTGTCAATACATGTACAAAACCCATTGATGTGAAGAGGTTTGTGTTACTCTTTATAAGCTGATGTTTATCCTATTGGCATTTCAGTTAAAGATGAGGCAAAGAAAATCCCATTCTCATTTCCTGTTACCTGCCCAAGTGACACAGGGCAAACTTTCTAAGCCCTCTACGATTTTCCCACATTTAAAATGAGGATTAAATGAGCTAATGGAATAATAATATTACTTACCTCATAGCGCTGTCATGAGTATTAAATGAATGAATATGTGTAAAGGTTAAGACATGTCTGGCTTGTCTTAAGAACTCAGCATTAGCCAGGCATGGTGGCACACGCTTGTAATCCCAGTACTTGGGAGGCTGAGACCAGAGGATCTGGGTTCACAGTCAGTCTCAGCTACTTAGTGAGGCTCTCTGCAACTTAGTGAGACCCTGTTTCAAAATAAAGAATAAAAATAGGGTTGGGGGTATAGCTCAGAGGTAGAATGCCCCTGGGTTCAATTCCCAGTACCGCAAAAAAAAAAAAAAACCAAAAAAAGAAAACTCAGCATTAAGCCAGGCATGGTGGAGCAGTACTTTGTTGGCTGAGAAAGAAGGGTCACAGGTTTGATGCCAGCCTTAGTAACTTAGTGAGGTCCTCAGCAACTCAGTGAGACCCTGTTTCAAAATAAATAAATAAATGAATGAATAAATAAATAAATAAATAGACAAAGAACTCAGTGTTAGTTGTTACTACTTATCTTTAAAATTCAACTCAACTGACATTTCCTAATAAACATTTCTTAATTTATCCTCTCAGTGCTAAGCACACCTTCCTCAGTGTTCCAAGAGAAACCTGGAGGAGTTCCGTCTCTTTGTGTTTTCAGATTTATGTACCACATCTCTACAAATATACATTTTATATGTTGATCTCCCCTTAAACCTTTTATACTAGAGACTTTGATCTATTTATTTTTGTTTTCGAAGCATTTCATGGGGCTTGTAGATAAACAAATGGGCAGATAGGACAGATAGGATGGCTAGAAACTCAAGAATACACTGATGAATTTGCGTTCCCGTGCACCTAAATGGTCCCTTTTGCTGAGATGGATTAATAAATGCATGAAGGCTACATAGCAAATGGGTCTCAGAAAGCTCTCAAAGAGTGCAGAAATATGCACAGTTTACACATGACTGTGCCAGTATTTTCCTATTAAAGCCATAAGAATTTGTAACAAAAACAGACTAAGAAAGCATTGCACTCTGTTAGATCATTAATGATCCTAGACTATATTAAGAAAAGAAAGTAAATAGCTTAAAGATGATTCCTTGTGGGTGACATATTGAAAGAAAATCATTCTAGAAAAATGGTAACCAATGACTTCTTACTAACAGGTAATTATAGCTTTTTATTGTTCTATAGGCTGGAAAGAGAAAAAAATAAATTTGTAATTGATTAAATAAGCTAAATGATGAAACTTGAATATTAACATTAAAAGTTATAATGAAATTAAAATAATCTTCAATTATAGTTTCTTTGTACTAATAATGAATATGGATAAAAGACTTAATGAATATAGAGCTAATATAAAATTACATTTTTTTCTTTTGATTCATAAAGAAGTTTAATATAGCCAGGTGTGGTGGCACATGCCTGGCATCCCAGCTACTTGGGAGGATAAGGCAGAAGATTGCAAGTTCTAGGCAACTTACACCCTGTCTTAAAATAAAAAATAAAAAAGGGCTGAGGATGTAGCTCAGTGGTAGAGTGCCCCTAGGTTCAATCTCCAGTACAACAAATTTAAAAAAAGTTTTAATATTAAACCCATTCTTTAAAAATAATATAACATTGATTGGGACTGAAAGGCACCCAAAGAGAAAGAAAATTGGTTTCCTTGGCCTTTAAAAATGATTTAGTTATTTTTTGAATGGATACTTTTAGAGTTGTAGAAAGCAGCTGCCAAAAAACTTAGTAGTCATTAAGAGAAAATAATAGCGAAGTTTTTGCCACTGTGTTTTTCCTTTTTATGCCAAAACATTCCATGTATTTTGTTCCAAAAGATCTGAAGCATTTGAAATGTTTTGAGCCATGAAAAATAAAATTGCCTTAGTCCTGCTAATTCATCATGGATTCCTCTCTGCAACATGCTTTAAGAACTGCTGTGGAGGCTGTGCTGAACCTTCAGAGCTGCCCTCCTATGGAAACATTTTCCTTCCTACAACAATCCTGGTAAGAGAAGCTGCCCTAAAAAGGTGTGGATGGTAATATGGGGAATGGAGACCTGGGTTAGGCTCATTCTTCCTTCACCAGGCTATCTGACTTTGGGCAAGGTATTCAACCTTGGCTTTAGCTATAAAATAGAACATCAATTTAGTTATTGACAAGTTGGAGATGAATACATGTACTTTCCAAAGTTACTTATTTATTTATTTTTGCGGAACTGGGGATTGAACCCAGGACATTCTACCTCTGAGCTACACCCCAGCCCTATTTTTTTTAATTCGTTATTTTGAAACAGGGTCTCACCAAGTTGCAGAGGGCCTCACTAAGTAGCTGAGGCTGGCCTTGAACCTGTGATCCTCCTGTCTTGGTCTCCCAAGTACTAGGATTACAAGCGTGCACCACTGTGCCCAGCTTCCAGAGTTATTTTAAAGCTCAACGTAGCCAATATTTATTAACTGTCTTAGAAATTTCCACATGCCCTATACAAATTTCATTACTATTCCAGTAATAGATTTTGCTTGCAAAGAACAGAAACAAGTTCAAAAAAATAGATGGCTCCGTAATAATCTTCACGGTGGGAGGGGGTGTGCTCTACTCTCTGTTGTTCTCAACTTGGGGTGTACTAATGTACTACAGTCCTATCCAGAGGGACTCACCCCTTGAGACACAGGTAAAGGCCCACTTATTTTAGCATATGAAAACTTGAAGCACAGAGAGGGAATTTAATTCATTTGTATTTGACTGGATGTTTGTTTTATTTTTTGGTACTGGGAATTGAACACAGAGGCATTCTACCTCTGAGCTACACTCCCAGCCCTATTTTATTTTTTATTTTGAAGCAGTGTCTGTCTTGCTAAGTTGCTGAAGGTCTTGCCAAGTTGCTGAGGCTGGTCTTGAACCTGTGATCTTCCTGTCTCAGTCTCCCAAGTACTGGAATTACAGTCATGCACCACCATACCAGGCTTTGACTGGATGTTTGATTCTAATGTATAGGTAAGACAATGTTCCTTTTTATACAAGGGCAACTTTTCCTAAGCAATCATCAGCTGGCCACGGTGCTGAGTCGCTTCTGTTGAACACAGCTCTGGGTACTTGAATGGCTCTTCTCAGGTACTCAAGCCCTGTTGGTTTATAGACCACAGATTATTGATGGTCCTCTTTAAAGAATGGAATCCACGAGGCATCTTAGCTCCTTTTGTGCCTATGCAACCCATCTTCTTTAGGTTTTTCTCCTTCAGAAGTTCTCATTTAACTTCTTGTCCCCTGTGGGCGTAATGACTAATCAGAAAGAGTTTAATGACCCAGTCGAATGGAGCCACATGACTTTGCAAGAGAGAATACATTTTACACCCTCGTTGAGTGTACAGGAGTCAAATCCTTCGAAGCACAACTACTGCTCTTTGCTTTCTGGTGGGAAGGGAATGGGATTTATTTCCTTCCTGATATAGCAACAGTTGGCAACTAGGAGTTCTTGATGAAGCAATAAAAATCAGCAAGTACATAAAAGCCCAAAATATGAGCAGAATTTCCCTGTTTTGTTATGAATCCACAGGCCCTCACTCAGATTTCCAAGTCAGGAAACAAGTTATTCTACTCATGCATCACAGAGAATAGAGCTGGAAATCCAGGTACAGAGGAATGTGAATCCAGAGCCCATTCTCTTCTCCCTACTGTTCTTCTCAGCATATTTTTGCATCATTCTCCTGTTATCCAGCCTGCTCTGCATATTCTTGCATATAATTCATTGTGACTGTGATCTCTGGCTATATATTATGCTTTCTAAGGTCTGACACCTACCTTCAGCTTGCAACAGTGTATGGGTCTCTTAGATCAGAGAGACAATCAAACTGGCCCAGATTAGTGGTCCTATCTACTGCTGACTCCCACAAAATACCATGAGGGTAATTTATTGGTAACCAAAATAACGTCTTGTTAAAACACACCAGAGCTTTTTGTTTGCCACAATAAAGGAAATAAATACTTTTTTTTTTTTTTTTGCTGTACCGGGGATTGAACCCAGGGGTATCCTACCTCCACGCTATGCCCCCGGCCCTATTTTTTTATACTTTATTTTGAAACTGGGTCTCACGAAGTTGCGGAGGGCCTCACTAGGTAGAGAGAGAGAGAGAGAGAGAGAGAGAGAGAGAGCTGAGGCTGGCCGCGAACCCGGATCCTCTGGTCTCCGCCTCCCAAAGTACTGGGATTACAAGCATGCGCCACCATGCCTGGCAGGAAATAAATACTTTGACAGTCTCAGTAGCATCCTGAAAAAGAAAGATGGATTTGAGGAATGGATTTCAAGATTTGGAAGTCTATATTAAGGTGAGTCTTCCAGTGCTGGGGCCAACTTTGGACTGGGCAAGTTAATGATATAATAGTCTAGGGTTGGTGGACACAGTGAAATGATGATTCTAAGAGTCATTTGATGAGCTTTCTGAAATGATCTATTACTTTAAGAAGTAGTAAGAAGAGCTAGATATGTAGGAGTCTGTTATTCAGATAAATGGATTTGGGGGCATAGTTCTTGAAATGAAAAGTAAAGTTATTTGGAACTTCATTTTCTTGGATAGAGTTTCCTAAAGTCATGTTAATTTACCATATTAATTTACCTATAGTTTAGATGGTCTCCTGTACTCAGTTCTCACTCTTGTCTCATTAGAATCAAAGGGACAAAGGAGGGCTTTGAAAAGAATATAACTCGCCAGGCATGGTGGAGCATGCTTGAAATCCCAGTACTTGGGAGGCTGAGCCTGGAGGATCGCAGGTTCCCGGCCAGCCTCAGCTACTTAGTGAGGCCCTCCACAACTTAGTGAGACCCTGTTTCAAAATGCAGAATAAAAAATAGGGCTGGGGGTGGAGTCGGAGGTAGAATCCCCAGTACTGCCAAAAAAAAAAAAAAAAGAATATGAATATAAATCATCCCACATTAGGACATCAAAATTTTATTTTTAAAGAAGGTACTAGAAGTTCAAATAAAGCTTCCCAGGTGACTCTAGTGTTCCATCAGGGTAGCAAACCAATCACTCTAGATCTCATTAGAAGACAGGCCAAATAACCTGCAGTGTTTGGTCAGATATCCATTTGCGGCCATGGTTGGTGGTAGAGGGAGGCAAGTGAGACATGTAAACTACCAGATTGTTCCTTCTTGGGACAGTGGCTATGGCGGGTAGCTGGAGACTTGTCTACTAGAGGTATTTGCCATCTGCAGGGAGTGCCTGTTCTGGGATGAATCACAGTATGTGCACTCCACCCACATTTTTTATCCAGGTGTTAAAAGGCCAACACCCCTGGAAGTCACAGGGGTTTAAACTGCCAGTGCATGAGTCTATCTACAGCTCCTGTAGGGTGGATACGCCAGGTGCCATGGCTGCTGTTGAAGAGTCTAAGTGGGTGGAGGTAGTATAGGGAGTCTTGTTGTTCCCGGGCCATGGCCCGGAGGCTCCAGAGAACAGACATTGAGAAGATGAATCAGCTAGTAAGTGTAGGAGTGCCAGATGACGGTGAGGGAAGGGCTGAGGGAAATAGAGAAGTGGGAGGATGCCTAGAAGCCTGTTAGGACTGGAAAGGGGCTTGGCAGAATTTAGACGAGTATCCCATGTGCTCTTGGTGGGTGAGGGAAAGCCAGGTAGGAAATGGAGATGAAGACTTAGGGAGATCATGAGAAAGAATCTGGCTACATATTAGAAGAAAAAGGATCCAATCTAGGCATAGCTGTTGATGTGCTTTGATTTCAGGCTACTTGAAAAAAATGGAACTTTAAGGATTATATGAAAATGACAAGCCACAATCAGCAGCAAATGTGAAGGTACAACCACACCCCCAGTGTTTTCCAGTGCTAATGAGCCAAAAGACAAAATCAAGACCACTGAGGGGAAATAGGAAAGAAACGTCGAGAGTTATTGTTGGGATTTTTCTTGTTTTTTTTTTTTTGCGGTACCGGGGATTGAACCCAGGGGCGTTCTACCTCCAAGCTACACCCCCAGCCCTATTTTTATTTTTATTTTTATTTATTTATTTATTTATTTATTTATTTATTTATTTATTATTTATTTTTGTGGTACTGGGGATGGAACCTAGGGTCCTTCTACCTCTAGGCTATACCCCCAGACCTATTTTATTTTTTATTTGGAAACAGGGTATTACTAAGTTGTGGAGGGCCTCACTAAGTTGCTGAGGCTGGCTTCGAACCTTCAATCCTCTTGTCTCAGCCTCCCAAGTATTGGGGTTACAAGCATATGCCACCATGCCTGGCCTATTTTTATTTTTTGAAACAGGGTCTCGCTAGGTTGCTGAGAGTCTCACTACTTGTTGAGGCTGTCCTCAAACTGGCAATCCTCCTGTCTCAGCCTCCCCAGTACTGGGATTATAGGCATGCGGCACCTCCTTCTTAGGGAGGATTTAATGGTATGAAACCCATGGTGTTACTACTTAGGAGTCAGAAAACTTAGAAGGGAGAATAAGCAGCCCTAAGACTGACCAAAATTTAAAAAAAGGAAGAAAAAAATTGGGGTAGCACAACTATTTATTAGTTGTAGGTTATAGAGAGACAACTATTTCATGTATTGTCAGTTTATAAAATGCCTGTGCTTGTAAAAGTCTTGAGTTCTCTTGAGAGCAAATTGATATAGAAGCCTGAACTTTTTTTTTGTGTGTGTGTGTGTGGTACTGGGAATTGAACCCAGGGGCATTCTACCTCCAGGCTACACCCCCAGCCCTATTTTTTATTCTTTATTTTGAAACAGGATCTCACTAAGTAGCTGAGACTGGCTGTGAACCTGCGATCCTCCTGTCTCAGCCTTCCAAGTACTGTGATTTCAAGCATTCGCCACCACACCTGGCTAGAAGCCTGAAATTGATCCCTGAATTCCTCTTGGGCTTCCTGTCTGGCCGTGGACCTCTTCCTCTGGCCCATGCTCCTGCCATGATGCGATTGGCCAGGATGTGATGTGATCATAGCTGAGCTAATGTCAGTGCTGTGCCCTGGAACCTCTAGAACTGTCAGACAAATAAATTTTTCTGGGAGGTGCTGGGGATTGAACCCAGAGACATTCTACATCCAAGCCATACTCTCAGCCCTTTTTATTTTTTATTTTCAAAAAGGGTCTCACTAAATTGTTGAGGCTGGCCTTGAACCTGAGATCCTCCTGTCTCAGCCTCCCAAGTACTGGGATTATAGGCATACACCACCATGCCCAGCAACTTTTTTCTTTATATACTTGCGTCAGGTATTTTCTTATAGTAATGAAAAATGGGCAAATACTATGCCCTTGAAGAACAATTTGACCTCATGTACTAAATCAGAAAATGTCATAACAATTTCACTTCTATGTATAACTTCTAGATAACTTTAAACACGTGTACAGAAGAAGAATACAATTATGTTCGTTAGAATTAAAAATTTTTTGTAAAGCAAAACAAAACTTAGGAATATTTCTATTGATTAGAGAATGACTAAATTAGTTACCTATTTATATAAGGGAATACCATATGTTAACTAAAATAACTTAGACTACACAAAATGACAGGTAATAAGTGAAAAAACAAGTTGGAAAAGAATAAATGCAGTATGATTACATTTATGTTTTTGTTTGTTTGTTTGTTTGTTTGTTGTAGAACTAGGGGTTGAACCCAGGGGTATTCTACCTCGGAGCTATACCCCCAGCCTTATTTTTTATTCTTTATTTTGAAACAGGGTCTCACTAAATTGTGGAGGATCTCACTAAGTAGCTGAGGCTGGCTGCAAACCTACAATCCTCCTGTCTCAGCCTCCCAAGTACTGGGATTACAAGCATGTGCCACCACACCTGGCTAACATGTATTTTTAAAACAGTAATATGATTTATTTATTGATTCATACATATATTTAGAAATTTAGAATAGGTATAAAATCTAGATTTGTATATATACCAAATCCATGAGAACAATTGCCACTTGAGAGGGAACATTGGTGTGGAATGGTATCCACAACACTACACATAAGATTTTATTTTAAAAAATCTAAAGTCTAGCATGGTGTGGTGGCACACACCTGTAATCCCAGTACTTGGGAGGCTGAGACAGGAGGATTGTAGGTTTGAGACCAGCTTCAGCAATTTAGTGAAACTCTCAGCAACCTATAGAGACCCTGTTTCAAAACAAAACAAAAAAAATAAAAATAAAAAGGGCTGAGGGTGTAGCTCAGAGGTAGAATGCCCCTGGGTCAGCACCACACACAAGCACAGGCACTTTATAATATCATCTATAAATGATATTATCATTTATAAATTCAGTTTGGTAATCTTATCACTAATTTAAAACCAACCAAGCAAAAGTGAATATACAGACAGATCAACAACAAAAGCTCAATCCCATGATGCTCTTCACAATATTTGCTGAATTGTGTGAGTAAAATTTATAGAGTGCATCAAGAATGCCAAGGAGAACAACATTTAGTCCATACTCCCAATATTTACAATATACAGATAATTACAAGGGTAAATACAAACTCATGGGAACACATTTAAAGAAATATTAATTTTTGTAAAGGAAGAAAAATATAGAAAAATTACAAAAAAGACAATATTTTAGATGAGCCACTTGGAAAGAGTTATTTTTATAGAAGGCAAATGGTGTTCAGGAAGAGGTAATGCCATGAGTAAAGGCATTGAGATAGAAAACAAGTAGACACTTTTAATAAGAATGCTTCGTGTTGTGTGATTGTTAGTTGAAGAAAATGGGCCCAGATATTGGGGATATAATAAAGGGACTAAAATGTTGTATTAAGGAGTTTGGGGAACAGGGGTGCATGTTGGTAAAATAATGTTGCTGATAATATGGAGGATAGATTGAATTAATGTGAGTCTGGAGAAATGAATGCGAGAATCCAGGCAAGAAATACCTATTGTGCATTACTAATTATAATATAATGGACAATGTGCAATGGAGTCACCTTCCACATCACCTACTAAAAATGTAGCCTCACAGTCTCAGAAGTGAAGTGAAGATCAGAACAGGAAAAATTAGGCTGCTGGTGGTTGGTGACGATGCCAAAGAGAAGCCAGAACTGAGGTTCAAAGCAACCAGAAAAGTGGAGCACAAAATTACTCTTTACCCAACATAGAAAGCTTTCTGTTGACCATCTATTACTCACTATAAAGGATAAGTAAATACACAGTCAACACTCTAGGCAAAGAAAGTTTTATTTGTGTGTAAATCAAAGCGAGCCTTCTTCGATGGTTGGCTATAAACAGGAGCCCTTTGTAACTACACCCTTAAGAGAGGATGAACCTGCCAATGGGTGGGTCAGCTTGGCTGGAGTAACACAGACTGGCTCCTCCACAGGAAAATCAAAGATTTGCAACAAACCCCCAAGGACCCCCAAAACACTTGTCTGAAAGGCATTGGTAATTATTGGAATGACATTCTGAACCAAGACGGAATTTTCTCTTTGTCCTTACCCTACTCCACTCACTCCACTGTTAAGAGGACACTGTTGTGTATGCCACAAGTCTTTGAATTTGCCTTAATTATATCTGTTCATCCTGTGTGTTTGTTAGAAGATTATTTCACCTCTCTGGGTTCTGGGACTTGCATCTGAAAGTAAATTTTATTTCCCTTACCTAACATGATCTTGGCCTTGGGGCATGAAATATGATAACCATGTTACTCAGTAGTTGGACTCAGTGGTGGTTGTATGTGTGTGTGTGTGTGTGTGTGTGTGTGTTACTAGGTCTTGAACCTGGGGTATTCTACCTCTAAACTACACCCCAAGACCTATTTTTTCTTTTTGCGGTACCGGGGATTGAACCCAGGGGTGTTTTACCTCCAAGCTACATCCCCGGCCCTATTTTTTTATACTTTATTTTGAAACCGGGTCTCACTAAGTTGCAGAGGACCTCACTAAGTAGCTGAGGCTGGCCACGAACCCAGATCCTCCGGTCTCCGCCTCCCAAGTACTGGGATTACAAGTGTGTGCCACCACGCCCAGCCTCCCAAGACCTATTTTTTATTTTATTTTGAAACAGGGTCTCACTAAGTTGACAGGGCTGGCCTGGAACCTATGATCCTCCTGTCTCAGCCTCCCAAGTACTGGGATGACAGGCATGCACCACCATGCCTGGCTCTCAGTGATCTTTTTATTCCTTCCACTAATTCTAGCAAAGGAAATGCAATTCTGGAGATATCTGAAAATCATTCCTTTGTGCCTTCTAGCCTAGAGGAGAATGATGGTCTGGATGTGGTCACCAATCTTTGGAGGATGAGACACAGTGATAGTTCAAGGCACAACCAGATGGAGATGGGTGTGGCTCAACTGATCCAAAAGATCTGAGAGCTTGGCTGTGGCTGGCTCTCCCAGCAGTGTGTGGGTGGACTCTCTGGCCTTTTAGACACTGCCCAGGGCAGTGGCTTCCTGGAGAACTCCTTTAGGGACAAGGAACGTGCTTGGCTGCCTCCTTGGGCTACTTGTATTGCTCTTGTTTCTGTTTCTAACAAAGGGTCTGATCAGAGTCTTCTGTCTCTTATGATGAAGTTATAGACTACTTATATCTCAGAGTTTTGTTTTTAAATTCAAAGTAAGGACTGTGCTTTCCCTTTTAACGAAAGAACTTGGAATGAGTAATCTACAGGTCCTTTCAAGACCAATATTCTCAGTCTTGCCAAAGGCTTTCAGTTCTGTGCTTTGGAGATGGAATGCAATGTGGAAAAAGCTTTGATAAAGACGTTTTATTAACTGTGAAACCTTAGCCGAATTATATGCCTTCTGTATCTTCAATTTATTTATAATTAAAATCATGGATAAAATGCCCACTTATTAAAATGTTTATGATAGTCAGTTGATGGAGGAGGTTCATGTAAGAGATCTCGGACCAAAAAAAGTGTACAGTACACATTGTTTTTGTTAGCATACTGCACAGTATAATCAATCAAGGGAGAAAATTGCATTCTAGTAGCAGCCTCAAATTTTAAAGCTAAAGTTTTATAATTTATTTTTCAGTTTTTTAAGACAAAGAATAATGCCGTTCTGGAATGTTTATAGTAGGTGAGAACAGAGTAGAGTTGGGAGGAGTAATGGTGATCTTACTTTCTCATTTACTGATCTTCTCAACAGGCTGCCCCACGACAGACAGGTATCATGCACCAAAACCAAAGCTTTGTACCTTTGTCTTTCCATTGAACTTGTTGAGGAAAAGCCAAATTTATGATTACTATGTGTCTGCATCCAAGGAGCCAAACATGCTGGAGAAGGACATGGGCTTACTTCAGGTTTACAAAACAACCTTCAAGTATGACCTCGGGTCTACTAAGCAATCAGCTAGGTCTCATGAGTCATACCCTCCACCTCTCTTTAGACACCAATTTTTATTTTTTCCATATCTGCAAACCTCATCGCTGACCACATCTGATTTTACTTTTCCCTCTCACTTGAAGAATTAGAAGCAATTATTATAGAGCTTCATCATCTTCCCTCCAACAAAGAGTTGTAGGTGCAGGAAAATTCATAATCTGTGCTGCCCCTCTGTTAAAACGATGATCTATCCATGTTCCTCTTTAAGGAAGTTAAGTTTTTATTTGTGCAGGGAATCCCATTTCTTCTTTTCTTCTCAAGAATTTTACTCCTACAAATTATGTAAACATAAATTTGCAGTAATATATTTATGTTAAATATTCGTATAGATTCCATGTTTTCTGCTTATCACAGTAGTCTGTACATGTTACCTTCCTTCACCTCCTTCCTCATGTTCACTCCCAAGCATGCTCTACTCAGGAACCCATTCTACCTCTCCACAGAAAGCGCTTACCAAAGTTACCAATAAAATTCATAAATGAAATCCAATTATCGGTTTTCAGTCTTTTATTTTTTAACTTAAAAAAACAGCATTGCTAGAGTTGATTATTCCTGTTTGGAAAAGCTTTTGATTTTCTTTTTTTTTTTTTTTTTTTTTTTTTTTTTTTTTTTTTTTT
>PVJS01048455.1:0-15049 GCA_004027185.1 Glis glis
TCGGCCCGCCGCGGAGCCGGTGCGCGGCGCTGTCACCCCGGGGATTTATGGTGGGAGGGCCGCGGCGGCGGGTGGCCGCGGGCGCCGTCCTGCCCGAGAACAAAGGGCCGCCCGGGCCGGCGGGGCGGCCTCCGCTCCGCTCCTCCGCCGACGGCCCGTGGCCTCGCGGGGCGCGCCGGGAGCGCTTCCCAATCGGGCCTGCGTGGAGGGAGCGCTGCTCTTTTGTTCCCGGGAAGGGCGACGGGCGGAGGTGCCGCTGCCATGTTGCGGCCCGGGCCTTCCGCCCGCCGAGGGCCTGCACGTCGGGACCCGCGGCGCGTCTTCCCGCCCCGCGAGGAGAAAGGATGGGCAGGGAAGAAAGCTGCGGAGCGGGCTGGGCCTCACCCGGTCTGTCCGGCTCCTCAGAGGCAGCACGAGTGATCACAGCACACGATTTCCACGTAATGCTGCCGGTGTGGTAGTTAGATTTTCTGTTAAATTTTGAAGATAGTAGAATGTGGCTTCGTTCTGAGCAGTTTGAGATGTTCTTGTATTTCTGTGAAGGCTGTTCTTTGCGCCCTGAGCACCAGGGAATTTCTTTAGCTAAACAATAAAATTTTACTGTCTGTGTTTTTGAGTACATTCTATTTTTAGTCTTAGGAGATCTGCAATGCAGTGAAAGTTACATCAACTGCAGTAGCGGATCTGAAATAAGTTATAATTGAATGGATCTGTGTGTTAGAAGTGTCTAATTTTGCTGCTCTTTTTCATTCTAGGTTTTTCATTTCTCCCATCCCCTCCCTTCCCCACCCCATCCATTACTATTATTCTTTTGAAGATTCTTCGTTGTCAAGCCGCCAAAGTGGAGAGTGCGATTGCAGAAGGGGGTGCTTCTCGTTTCAGGTATGTGTGTATATTTGGGGGGGATTCATTTTGAAAAGGCCTATCACAAAATCAAAAGGCACTATACCAAATAATTTTCGTTTGATGTGCTCTAATTTTAAAAGCTCTTAAGGTTTTAGTATTAGTTTTCTGTTAATTACTACTTGAAGAATAAATGGGATTATTTGGTTTTTCTTTAGACCTAAGTTCAATTTTCATCCGTGGTGTAATTTTTAAAATACAAGATAACATCCCTTTTGAATGAGACATAATTGGTGTAAAAAGAATTTTTTTTTCTTCTAAATAGTGCTTCTTCGGGCGGAGGAGGAAGTAGGGGTGCACCTCAGCACTATCCCAAGACTGCTGGCAACAGGTATGGTGTAAACATGTAAAAACAATGACTTTAGTGAGTAGATTTAGATTAAAAGTCTTTTCTATGCATAGAGTGTAGTTTTGTCAGTAAACATCACAACTCTTAATTTTATAGGTCATGGTTTCTGCTAAATATCCTAAGTATAGAATATTAGTTCTTGATTATCCATTAGCTAGGTCACATAATGTGAGTTGAGGCTCTCAAACAGCTATTTTTTCCCTTCTTATTCTTGGGTTATCTTTAAGTGATGTTATTTCTGAAATCAGTTGTTATCCTTACAGATTGGTATTAGTAAATAAAGTGCTGTGTAGGGAGTGTGGTCATAAGGCATTTTAGTGTTTGATTCTCCAGGTATGGCTCCTGGACCAACAGGATTGACATCACCTGGGAAATATATACTAAAAATGCAAATTGTTAGGCACTACCCCAAATCTCCTAAAGCAGAAACTGGGAGTGGGCCTAGCAATTTGTTGTATAAAGGCCCTTTAGTTGATTTTGTTGTACACGACTATTTGAAAAGCAGTAATTTCCAGAGTTGCTCTGTTTTAAGGGGAAATTGAGAAAACCTAACCCTACTTTTTCTGTTTAGCAGAATTTCTGATCACTGTGACAATTGTTATCTGGCTAGGTGGTGTTTTAATTTTACTAATGAATCTCTTTGTTGATGTTTTGTTAATCAGCGAGTTCCTGGGGAAAACCCCAGGGCAAAACGCTCAGAAATGGATTCCTGCACGAAGCACTAGACGAGATGACAACTCCGCAGCAAACAACTCCGCAAATGAAAAAGAACGACATGATGCAATCTTCAGGAAAGTAAGAGGGTAAGTTTCAAGTCTGTTTTCCTAAAAGGGAAGAAGTGTGGATAACTGTATTTCTCTGGTTTGTACACTATACTATTCACAAGGCAAGGTTCATACCCAAAGGATACATTTTAATGAATGCTAATGTTGGCGATTTTTGTAAAGACCATGACCCTAAGCAGGACATGGTGGTGTACACCTAAAATCCCAGTACTTTGGAAGCTGAGGCTGGAGGAGCACAGGTTTGAGGCCAGCCTCAGCAACTTAAAAGAATTATCCCAAACTGAAGAGTGAGTAGCACATCCATATTTGTGGCTTGGGGCTTACCATTGCTTTTAACCAAAGGGTTACAACCCATAAGCCTGTTGCGCTGGCATTTCCATCTTGGCTTCGTATGTAACACAGCAAAGTAGGAAATAGAAGGATCTTAGCTCATGGTCCAGCCCTGATAATAAGGCCTTTGTGCTCTGGGTTTTGAGAAAGATTTCTTGTCCAACAGTTGGGAACCCCCAATCCAATAAAGAAATTATAATCGTAAATTTATTTCAAGAACCCTTGTTCTATGGCTGACACTTCAAATGTGGTTCTTTTTCCTCCAGCATACTAAATAAGCTTACTCCTGAAAAGTTTGACAAGCTATGCCTTGAGCTCCTCAATGTGGGTGTAGAGTCTAAACTCATCCTTAAAGGGGTCATACTGCTGGTAAGTTAATGTTGAAGTAATTCAGTGCCCCCTCCTTTCATGGTGTTGGGAATTACACCGGTTGTGCTAGGCAGGCTCTCTACCACTAAGCTATATCCCCAGTCTTTCAGTGTCAGTACAGATTTTCTATCCAAGATGTTTTCTAACTGACTAGATAAGATCTATGTAACTGGACATTTTTGTTTCATTGTAAGAGCCTACATTTAAGTGGTTGTACTTTTCCAGATTGTGTTTTAGGCAGTTTATATGCATTGTCTGATTAAGTTCACATAATCTTACAAGAGAGATATTTATTCACAAATTATAAACGAAGCAAGAAGTAATTTGTCGGAGTTGGGAAAAAATTTTGTTGTGAGACTTAAGACTCCAAGGAAGTTTTAAAGATGAGGTTCTTTTAAAAAGTTTATAATTTAACATTTTTTGTAGATTGTGGACAAAGCCCTAGAAGAGCCAAAGTATAGCTCACTGTATGCTCAGCTATGTCTGCGATTGGCAGAAGATGCACCAAACTTTGATGGCCCAGCAGCAGAGGGTCAACCAGGACAGAAGCAAAGCACAGTAAGTGGAAGTTTTTGTTAGCTTATTTTTCAATTGATTTTAAAGATTTCATTAGTAAAGCCTGTACATTTTGTTTCCAAATAGACATTCAGACGCCTCCTAATTTCCAAATTACAAGATGAATTTGAAAACCGAACCAGAAATGTTGATGGTAAGCATTTGTATTTGATACACACTAGTTCTGTATATTTTCAACCTGATTTTGAGTGTTGATCATATTTTTTTGCTCCCTTCAGTCTATGATAAGCGTGAAAATCCCCTCCTCCCTGAGGAGGAGGAACAGAGAGCCATTGCTAAGATCAAGATGTTGGGGAACATCAAATTCATTGGAGAACTTGGCAAGCTTGATCTTATTCATGAATCTATCCTTCATAAGTGCATCAAAACAGTAAGTATGACTGCTAGGTTTGGATTAGAAGCTCCCAAATTTGGCTTATTGCCCCCTTTTCAGAAAAAAAAAATGCTCAAGTGTTCTCCTGGAAATCTGCCTTAAGTGAATAAATAGAAAGATTCGGTGAAAAATTTGCATTCTATTATGTATCTGTGTTTCGTTACGGCAGCCACAGGGGTGGTATTGCCCACTTTGAGAGCCTGTAGTTTAAAGTAGACAGTGGGAATGTGGTTATTTGGGGAAATCAGTTATCATTGCTTTGTACCACCTTTGAGGCTAAATGGCTGGTTCATTATTTTCATTCTTGTAGCTTTTGGAAAAGAAGAAGAGAGTCCAACTCAAAGATATGGGAGAGGATTTGGAGTGCCTCTGTCAGATAATGAGGACAGTGGGACCTAGATTAGACCATGAACGAGCTAAGGTATGTATGTTGCTTAATGAGAACAGTATAGTTTGCATCTTATAGGGGCTACAATATTTAGTCATTTACCTTGGTGTTATAGTCTGGATGTCTCAAAAGCTTTAAATAGTAATACGTTTTATCTCTTCCAATTATGTATTTTTTTTCTTTTATCAGTCCTTAATGGATCAGTACTTTGCCCGAATGTGTTCCTTGATGTTAAGTAAGGAATTGCCAGCAAGGATTCGTTTCCTGCTGCAGGTAAAACTGGTTTCTTTAGATTTTGTTGGTGAACTCAGTTTTTCTGTTCAGGAATATTAAAATGAAACCACTTTTTTTAAATTAAAGGATACCGTAGAGTTGCGAGAACACCATTGGGTTCCTCGCAAGGCTTTTCTTGACAATGGACCAAAGACGATCAATCAAATCCGTCAAGATGCAGTAAAAGTAAGATGGTTGTGTGTGTGTGTGTTTATAGTAGCACAGAGACCCCCACCCCCTTAACTAGAAACTCTCTTGTCTTTGTGTTGGAACTTACTATATTTAGTGTGTCTTGTATGCCATTTTTGGAGAAATAATATAAACATCAACCTAATACTCTACAGTTATTCTATTTTCCCCAATATATGAATTTTAGTTTAAAGTAAAATAGTGAGTGTCCCAAAATGAAAGTATTCACTTCATTTCCAAAGGATCTAGGAGTGTTTATCCCTGCTCCTATGGCTCAAGGGATGAGAAGTGACTTCTTTCTGGAGGGACCGTTCATGCCACCCAGGATGAAAATGGATAGGGACCCACTTGGAGGACTTGCTGATATGTTTGGACAAATGCCAGGTAATTTTCAACAGAGCAGTGGTTTTGGTTAAACTAAAAAACCAGTTTAATGTTTTTAAAGTAGAGTTCTAAGAGTTTGTTCATGCATTTTTAAGGTAGCGGAATTGGTACTGGTCCAGGAGTTATCCAGGATAGATTTTCACCCACCATGGGACGTCATCGTTCAAATCAACTCTTCAATGGCCATGGGGGACACATCATGCCTCCCACACAATCGCAGTTTGGAGAGATGGGAGGCAAGTTTATGAAAAGCCAGGTAAGAAGTTTTAATAGTGTTTAGGGAACAAGTGTTAAATACTGCAGTACATGGTTTCATTTTGCCTTGAAAAAAAATGCAGCTATTTTAGATGTTTTTTCCAAACCAAAATTACATCCTTGATCACAGTTAATGCAAATTGAGTGTGATACTTATCCTTGATATTAGTAAAATCATATCACTTTATTTGACAATTTGACAGTTAGGTTAGATTTTTATTCTTCCCTGTTTCATCTTTTACTTTCTCTGGGCAAGTTCAGTTAAGCTTTCCTTATGGCTTGGCTCATCCCTTTGGTACTTGATTACCATAATTTGTGGACCCCCTTTTTATCTAGACTTTCTTTCTCCCTTTCTGAAATAGGGGCTAAGCCAGCTCTACCATAACCAGAGTCAGGGACTCTTATCCCAGCTGCAAGGACAGTCGAAGGATATGCCACCTCGGTTTTCTAAGAAAGGACAGCTTAATGCAGATGAGGTACATTTGCCTATGTTACTTATATACAGTAGTTTGTCAATTCAGAAAATAATTGCCCGATGATTATAAAAAGACGCGTTAAGAGGACTTATGCTGGAGTTCTTTCTCTTTTTCTCTCTCTTTTCTGTACTTCTTTTTCTTTCTTTGGATGTCCAGCGTCCTATGAGCGAAGATTATGAGATATGAGGGCAATTCTCTGAAAAGTTGTTATTAGTTAGAGTGAGGGAAATGGTTATCAGGATATTGTTTGTGGTTTCCCTGTAAGTAGAATGGTTTAAGAATAAAGACTTTACTGTGTTTTCAGTATTTTGATAATGTTGATCCTAGGAGAATCCAATGTAAGATTTATAACAATATTCTTTCATGGATCAGATCCTTGATTTTTTTATAGAAATTAAACTTGTTTTGTTAAAATGGTATAATTTCCTTTTAGTTTTTAAGAAAAGTTGTATTTCAGCCCTAAAGTCTGTCGTGTATATAGAATTATTATAGGATGTTAGAGTGTTTAATGTCAGCCAACTGCATATTGTTGACTAGGATGTCTTATGATTTGTTTTCGATTCCAGATTAGCTTGAGGCCTGCTCAGTCGTTCCTAATGAATAAAAATCAAGTGCCAAAGCTTCAGCCCCAGATAACTATGATTCCTCCTAGTGCACAACCACCACGCACTCAAACACCACCTCTGGGACAGGTATGGCCCCCTCGTGGGACACCATTTTCCATTGTTCTAGTACTTTATGAGGATGTATGAGGACATTTTAAATTTAGTGTTTTCTTCCCTCTATCCTCATGTACTCCTTTTATCCATCATGTTGCTTGTCTTTTAGACACCTCAGCTTGGTCTCAAAACTAATCCACCACTTATCCAGGAAAAGCCTGCCAAGACCAGCAAAAAGCCACCACCATCAAAGGAAGAATTACTTAAACTAACTGTAAGTTTCCAGTAATTTGGCGAATGATCTCTAGTTCTTAGAATATGTTGGGATAGGGGAAAACACTAAGGGTGATTGAATTGTACTCTTTTTCAGGAAACTGTTGTGACTGAATATCTGAACAGTGGAAATGCAAATGAGGCTGTCAATGGTGTAAGAGAAATGAGAGCCCCTAAACACTTTCTTCCTGAGATGTTAAGCAAAGTAATCATCTTGTCACTTGATAGAAGTGATGAAGATAAAGAAAAAGCAAGTTCTTTGATCAGTTTACTCAAACAGGAAGGGATAGCCACAAGTGACAACTTCATGCAGGTAGGGCACTTTGCTTATCGTGTGGTAAGAACTCTCAACACTCATTTGAAAACAGTAGTAAACTGACTTGTTTATTCTTTCTAAGGCTTTCCTGAACGTATTGGACCAGTGCCCCAAACTGGAGGTTGACATCCCCTTGGTGAAATCATATTTAGCACAGTTTGCAGCTCGTGCCATCATTTCAGAGCTGGTGAGCATTTCAGAACTAGCTCAACCACTGGAGAGTGGCACCCATTTCCCTCTCTTCTTACTTTGTCTTCAGCAATTAGCTAAATTACAAGATCGAGAATGGTTAACAGAACTTTTTCAACAAAGCAAGGTCAATATGCAGAAAATGCTTCCAGGTAAGAGAATGCATCTTTGTTTTGTTAATACTAAATCTAGTGATTCGCAGTACCTTGAGTGGATTTATATGGATGAAACAACTTGACTAACCTGTCCAAATAATAATCATTGCCATGGGTCGATCTTAACACCTCATTAAAAAAGGTTTTATGAGCCAGGTGTGGTGGCGCATGCTTGTAATCCCAGTACTTGGGCGGCTGAGACAGGAGGATCCGGGTTCGCGGCCAGCCTCAGCTACTTAGGCCCTCAGCATTTTAGACCCTGCTTCAAAATAAAGAATAAAAAAATAGGGCTGGGGGTGTAGCTTAGAGGTAGAATGCCCCTGGGTTCCATCCCCGGTACCACCAAAAAAAAAAGTTTTATGACTTAACAGGTTTTGTTTGGTACATGTGTTGTGTTTATTTTGCTGGGTTGGTTCTTTTTTCTTCTACGTTGAATCTTGTGCTGAGAGATTGTTTATAAAGTTGTGCTTTCTAGATAGGCCAACTGGGTAAAATGGAGCTACAATTCAATGATGCAAATGGCTTTCTCTTTTCAGAAATTGATCAGAATAAGGACCGCATGTTGGAGATTTTGGAAGGAAAGGGACTGAGTTTCTTATTCCCACTCCTCAAATTGGAGAAGGAACTGTTGAAGCAAATAAAGTTGGATCCATCCCCTCAAACCATATATAAATGGATTAAAGATAACATCTCTCCCAAACTTCATGTAGATAAAGGATTTGTGAACATCTTAATGACTAGGTAAGATGAGTGGTGTCTTACACAATCATATAGTAAAGTTGTATTTTGTTTGCTAGGAAATAAGTCACAAGGCAGGGGGCCTACAGTTGTATGTTTGAGCCAGAAAACTCACTTCAGTGTTCTAACAAGGCCTCTTTCTATTCAGCTTCTTACAGTATATTTCTAGTGAAGTAAGCCCACCCAGTGATGAAACAGATTCTTCCTCTGCTCCTTCCAAAGAACAGTTAGAGCAGGAAAAACAGTTGCTTCTTTCTTTCAAGCCAGTGATGCAGAAATTCCTTCATGATCATGTGGACCTGCAGGTCAGCGCCCTGTATGCTCTACAGGTGCACTGCTATAACAGCAACTTTCCAAAAGGTGAGAGAGCACATATCAGCAATGAGGAGGGTGAGGTCAATTCTAAAATACACTGTTCTGAAGCATACTGAAAAGCGGGATTTTTTTTTTTTTTTTAGGCATGTTACTTCGCTTTTTTGTTCACTTCTATGATATGGAAATTATTGAAGAGGAAGCTTTCTTGGCTTGGAAAGAAGATATAACCCAAGAGTTTCCAGGAAAAGGCAAGGCTTTGTTCCAGGTAAGTCTTCCTTAAGTGTGGTCTGCTTTTTTAGTTTTGTGGTGGTACAAACAAATACAGGCAAAAGATAGTCCTAATAGTTTCTTCATGTGTGTCATTCTGTGCTGTTTGAAGCTGTGGTTAAGTAGGCAGTTTAGCAGCAGGTTGAGGTAAAGCTGAGATGAAATGCTTAAATCCTAGTGGTGTGTAAGATTAAATTAGATGTAACTCACAAAATTTAGGGGGATTAAAGCTACTTAAACAGTTTGGGTGATTGTGGAAGTTTGGATTTAAGCTTTTTAAAAATAATTGTCCATGAAGAGACAGTTTCTCATTTCTTAAAAAGTTTTTTTTTCTTTAATTGAATGGAGTTACAGTCCTGGGGGAAGAGCGTACACGTCATCGTGTACATTAGTCATCCAAATAGTAGTTTAAAAGCAAGTTCCCATCCTCAATCCTATAATGGGTCTGATATAGTAGGTCTATAATATGTAAGCCAATGATCCAGGTGGCCAGGCTTTGAGAAACACTGATTTATAGCATCTTAATTTTTACTTCCAAGGACTCAAGTAGCCTCATGAGGATTGTCCTTTAGCATTTATTCTTGGTCTTGTCTTTGGGGGAATCTAATGCAGTAATCCTGGGGTCCAGCCAGAAATCTTACTTTTTAGGAGGCCCTTCCCATACTATTAATAACATATTTAGATTTGGAGGAGCCATTGTTTTAGACTAAAATGACCCTGAAATGTAAGTGGAGAAATGTCTCACAAATCTTGAGCTAAAATTTAAGGCTAATTTACAAATACGACATTTGCAGTGGTTTCGTTATAATATGTGTGGTGTGATCTAAAACTTTTGTCACTGGGTAAATTTCTGGTTATATCCTAAATCACAATTTGAATTTACCTACTATACATACTAGTTAAATTTCAAATCTAATTTACAGGTGAATCAGTGGCTAACCTGGCTAGAAACTGCTGAAGAAGAAGAATCAGAGGAAGAAGCTGACTAAAGAACCAGCCAAAGCCTTAAATTGTGCAAAACATACTGTTGCTATGATGTAACTGCATTTGACCTAACCACTGCGAAATTCATTCCGCTGTAATGTTTTCACGATATTTAAAGCAGAAGCACGTCAGTTAGGATTTCCTTCTGCATAAGGTTTTTTTGTAGTGTAATGTCTTAATCATAGTCTACCATCAAATATTTTAGGAGTATCTTTAATGTTTAGATAGTATATTAGCAGCATGCAATAATTACATCCTAAGTTCTCAAGCAGAGGCAGTCTATTGCAAGGACCTTCTTTGCTGCCAGTTATCATAGGCTGTTTTAAGTTAGAAAACTGAATAGCAACACTGAATACTGTAGAAATGCACTTTGCTCAGTAATACTTGAGTTGTTGCAATATTTGATTATCCATTTGGTTGTTACAGAAAAATTCTTAACTGTAATTGATGGTTGTTGCCGTAATAGTATATTGCCTGTATTTCTACCTCTAGTAATGGGCTTTATGTGCTAGATTTTAATATCCTTGAGCCTGGGCAAGTGCACAAGTCTTTTTAAAAGAAACATGGTTTACTTGCACAAAACTGATCAGTTTTGAGAGATCGTTAATGCCCTTGAAGTGGTCATTGTGGGTGTGAAACAAATGGTGAGAATTTGAATTGGTCCCTCTTATTATAGTATTGAAATTAAGTCTACTTAATTTATCAAGTCATGTTCATGCCCTGATTTTATATACTTGTATCTATCAATAAACATTGTGATACTTGATGTAGTCATATGTGACTTTAAATAGAACCCACAAATTTATGGAGAAGTATTGAGGTATAGGAGTCTCATCTCGGTATGGAGACTTGGGGGAGTTTTTAAAATTCATAATCTTAATCCCTTCTTTGTGATAAGACAAGATTCAAGGTTATTAATTCCTTAAGTTAGTTTACTAGAACTAACCAATATAAACAAATTCTGTAATCAAAGATCACAAGGTTTTATGAATTTGGAGAGGAACATTGCATAGCAACAAAAACATTGTAACATGTATCTTCTTACTGTGCTAAAGTAGATTAGCAATCTCTAAATAAGCATAACTATCCTACATACATCATTCCCAGTAGCTCTTCTGTATTCCCAGTAAGGTTCCTGTTCCTTCTTGAGAAATCTGTGTCCCAATAAAATTATTTGGCTTCTTGATTCAACTGAAGATCTGCATGATAAGATGTATTTTCAGGCCAGGTACAGTGGTGCACACCTGTAATCCCAGTACTTGGGAGGCTGGGACAGGATAGCAGGTTTGAGGCCAGCCTCGGAAATTTAGCAGAAACCCTGTTTCAAAATAAAAAGGGCCAGGGGTATAGCTTGGAGGTAGAATGCCCCTGGGTTCAATCCCCAGTACAAAAAAAAAAATTGTATTTACAAAAGCCACTTAAGGATTTACCCATACCTTCAAGCCCTGGAACATTTTTTTTTAACAATCTTGGCCTAACATTGACTTGGGTGGGGGCACTTGAGGACATTGTATTGGCTTCTTGGTTGCTGTCCTGCCACCTATGAGCAACCTGGTCTCTGGGAGGCCCTCAGGGCAGGTGGTAGTACTGCTAACCCCCACCTGCTTTTCTCCAAGAAGAGGTAGTGTGAAGTGTCCCATTTGGTTCAGAATATAACTTACTGTGTTTGAGTCATCTTCACTGAAATTTTAACAATGAATTTATAGATTTGGGGTGGCTATCTCAAGTATTATGAAATAAAGGTCAAACAGAAATGAGTAAACTTAGATTTTAGTAGATTGACTTTGAAAGCTTATAATTTGCTTTATTCTTAGCCCTTTGCCCAACCCTCCCTGCTAAGGGGGTGTAAACATTTTAATCCAGCAAAGGTAGCATGTGGTTAGGGAGGCGAATTGGCTGCTGAGTTCCATTTACAGCCAGAATTCATCCAGTTCAGCCTAGGGTATTACACAAAAGGAACTTAGGAGCTAAATCTGGTTGTGTGGTGGCTTGTCATTAGTTGAAGTCATGCTTTCATCCCCCAACCCCTATACTTCCAGAGTGTCAAATGCTTACCCCTAAAGAACAGGTAATGCTGCTGTCTTGTTCCAAAGACACTGAAGTGTATTTTATGACCTACCATGCTGTGGTACCACAGTGTTTGGATGTACTCAGCAGCATGTACCTTGCATGAATAACCTATATCCTTATTATATGCATATCTATATTGTCCCTAACTTCTGCTTTCCTCTTTGAAAAATTGTCTTATATTCACTTCAACTCCTTCCCGGTCTCAAACCTCAGGAAAGCTGCACATACTTGCACCCCTAAAGCTTCCTCAAGGTCACCAACAACTCCAGTGCTATCTGCAGTAGATTGCTCACGTGTCCAGGACACCTCATGCCTAGTGTTTTACCTCACTCCTGTTAACAGTGGGAACCAACTGATTGCTTAAACAGGAATCACCCTTTCAGTTGCTATCAAGCCAAGTTCAGTCTACCATCACATCCTGTTGGCTCTGTCCTCAAAACATTTAAGAAGTTGCACAAGTCAGCCAGGCGTGGTGGCGCACACTTGCAATCCCAGTTCTTAGGAGGCTGAGACAGGCGGATCACAGGTTTGCAACCAGCCTCAGCTGCTTAGTGAGACCCTGTTTTAAAATAGAGAATAAAAATAGGGCTGGGGGTGTAGCTTGGAGGTAGAATGCCCCGGGTTCAATCCCCATTACTGCAAATATATATGTTTTTTAGAAAAAAAAATATATATATATATATTAGAGCTGGGGTGTGACTTGTAGAATGCCCCCTGGGTTCCATCCCTAGTACCACGGGGAAAAAAAGTTGGACAAGGCAACTCATTTCTCACCACACACCACAATACTCTCAACTGGGCTCTGCTTAACCCTTGCTCCTCACTTAGTCTGTTTTCAACATAGAGTAAGAAATTTTTAAAAAATCTATCATTAGGTTCAAAACCCTTCAAATGGTTTTCCACCTAGATGTTTAAGTCAAAGTTCTGCATTTAGCTCTTACATGTTTTCACCTGTCTCTGGCCTTTGCACATTCTGTTCCTGTGTGTGGAACATTGCTTTTCTTATTCCCACCTCTTCACACCCCTTTAGCTCATCCTTCAGGTGTTAGAGTAAGTGTCCCACTCTTGGAAAGCATGCCTTCTACCAAGGCTGAGTTGGGCATTTGAACCATTCAGGTTTCTTGGTTGCAAAGAAGAGAAATTTAATCTTCTGTTCATCTAAGTCGAAAGGAAGTTTATTGGACTTCAGTTAAGGAACCCATTGAGAACCAGGCTTAGGAATAAACGGGGCCTAAGGGAAGCTGGGCAGCCTTAACCACAGAAATAGCCTGGCTGGGCAGTGCTGTAACCAGCCGATCAGGCCCTACAGCTTCCCCTGCCAGTATCTGAATTCCCCAGGGACACCAGTTCCAGGGTCAGGACCCCAGGCAGAAGCCTGCAGTTGCCTATGGACCATGCTGGGATCGTGCACCCAACTCTCGCTACCTTCACTTCAAGCTTTAGCAGAGCCAGGCCTTTTGAGCCCCTGCTGTGTCAAGCAGGCTGTGGCTCCCACCAAGGCTCACTGTGTAGGAGAGAAGTTAAGGGATTTGGGCGGACAGCCATAAAAAAGACAACTACATACTACGGTGTCCACTGCCCCATCTCAACCCTGCCTTTTGGCTACCTACTTACTGCCTGTCTTCCCACTAACCTGAGGAGGGTTCCAGGAGGGCAGTAAGTGTCTCAGTCATTGCTCTGTTCTCATATTAGGAATCAATAAATAGGTATCGAATGCAACAATGAATTTGGGTCTTGTGAACCCGTACAATTGCAGGGGAGGAAGGTCTTTAAAAATACAAAATTGGGCTTTGGGTTCGTAATGACTCCTCTGTGGAAGGGTGTGGCCTTGAAATTTACACTTCACTGACTTCATGGTAATCCCAAATAGTTTTATAGCTGATCAACTAAATCAATTTAAACTTAAATCTTCCTATACCTAGAAGACCCAAAGAACTCAACCAAAAACCTACTAGAACTGATTAACAAATTCAGCAAAGTAGCAGGATACAAGATCAACCTAAAAAAATCAGTAGCTTTCATACATGCCAACCATGAATCCACTGAGAAAGAAATCCAGAAAACAATTCCATTCACAGTAACTTCAAAACCAACCAAATATCTAGGAATAAACTTAACCAAAGAGGTAAAAGACCTATACAATGAAAACTATAGAACACTGAAGAAAGAAATCAAAGATCTTAGAAGATGCAAAGATCTCCCCTAGTCTTGGATAGGTAGAATAAATATTATCAAAATGGCCATCCTGCCAAAAATGAGCTACAGAGTCAATGCAATCCCTATCAAAATACCAACAGCATTTTTCGCAGATCTAGAAAAATCAGTCATTAATCTCATATGGAGAAACCCCAGAATAGCCAAAGCAATTCTCAGCAATAAGAACCATGCTGGAGGCATTACAATACCTGATTTCAAATTGTACTACAGAGCTATAGTAATAAAATCAGCCTGGTATTGGCACAAAAACAGACACGTAGACCAGTGGAACAGAATAGAAGATACAGAAACAAGTCCACAAACTTATAGCCAATTGATTTTCAACAAAGGTGCCAAACACATACATTGGAGAAAGGACGGTCTTTTCAACAAATGGTGCTGGGAAAGCTGGTTATCTACCTATAGAAAAATGGAGCTGAATCCTTACCTCTCACCCTGCACAAGAGTCAACTCGAGATGGATCAAAGACTTGGAAGTTAGACCAGAGATTGTGAAATTATTAGAAGGAGCCATAGGTCCAACACTCCATCATATAGGCACAGGTAGAAACAACTTCCTCAACAAGACCTCCAAAGCACAGGAAATTAAAACAAGATTAAGTGGGATAGCATTAAACTACAAAGCTTCTGCTCATCAAAGGAAACCATCAAGAGCTTAAAGAGAAAACCTACAGAATGGGAGAAGATCTTTGCAAGCTATCCCTCTGACAGAGGTCTAATATCTAGGATATACAAAGAACTTAAAAGACTTTACACTAAAAAAACAAATAACCTGATCAAGAAGTGGGCAACTGAAATGAATAGACACTTCACGAAAGAAGAGATACAAATGGCCAATAGATACATGAAAAAATGTTCAACATCATTAGCAATCAGGGAGATGCAAATCAAAACTAAGATTTTATCTAACCCCAATTAGAATGGCAATCATTAAGAAGTCAAAACAACAACAAATGTTGGCAAGGATGTGGGGAAATCGGGACTCTTCTACACTGTTGGTGGGATTGCAAACTAGTTTAACCACTATGGAGATCAGTGTGGAGATTCCTCAGAAAACTGGGAATGGATCCACCATATGATCCAGCTATACCACTACTGGGTATCATACCAAAGGGATTGAAACTAGAAAACAACAGTAATATATGCATACCCATGTTCATAGCAGCACAATTCACAGTGGCCAAATTATGGAACCAACCTAGATGTCCATCAACAGA
>PVJS01048456.1:0-15048 GCA_004027185.1 Glis glis
AGAGGGAAGGAGGGAGGAGAGAGAGAGAGAGAGAGAGAGAGAGAGAGAGAGAGATCTGAGGCTGGCTACTAACGGGATCCTCCTCCCGGTCTCCGCCTCGCAAAGTACTGGGATTACAAACCTGCTCTCCACCTCCCAAAGTACTGGGATTACAAGCATGCACCACCGCACCCGCCCAGCTGTGCTATCCCTTTAATGTAAATTACTTTCATTTAAAGTTCACAATTACCCTAAGACTAGCTTTCTTTTTCTTTCTTCTTCCCTTCCCTTCCTTCGCCCTCTTTCCATTTCTTTCTTTCCTTTTCTGTGCTGCATCCAATGCTTAATGAGATTTAGTATCTTAAGTTGCCCCAATCATGTACGTTCTAACTAGTTTCTGATCTTAGGTCTGTATGACTACAAAACCAAGAGCTCTCATTCATTAATTCAATAAACTTTTTCAAGTGTCTACAATGGGCCAATCACTGTGCCAGGTGCAGGGACTTTATAGCCATGGTCTTTGACTTCAAGAACCTCAGAATAGTAGAAGGGTCAGAGAGAAGAGTGCTACAAAGCAGTTGGAGCAGTAATTTAGCCAGATTCTTTGCACAATTTTTAATAATTCAGGAGTAAAAATACTCATGTTGTTATCTGATGCTTAATTTGCAAACACGCTCAGAAAAGTCAAAGAAATTCTGTGAGATCACAGATCTGGGTCTGGATTAAAAGGCCCTGAGTCATACCTTTTATCATCAGCTCTATTCCTACGTAATATTCCATTTCTGTGCCATTGGTAAGTAATATTCAAATTAGTAAATGTGCGCCGTGCATGGTGGCGCATGCTTGTAATCCCAGCACTTCGGAGGCTGAGACAGGAGGATCGCAGGTTCCCGGCCAGCCTCAGCTATTTAGTGAGGCCCTCTGCAACTTAGTGAGACCCTGTTTCAAAATAAAGAATAAAAAACAGGACTGGAGGTATAATTCTGGGGTAGAATGCCCCTGGGTCCAATCCCTGGTACCACACACACAAAAAATTAGTAAATGCATGGAAATCCAGATTATTTTAACTGTTTTACATTATATATGCAAATTCTGACATGCCATATTATTTTTTAAAGTAAATGTTGATAAATTTTATACTAATATACTCTTATGTAAATTTACAAATTTATCTAAGGAAGCTGGTTTGAAATGCATGGATCTTAAAAACGACCTTTAATTAGAAAAAAAATTGGAAATCTAAGGAGCAAGTTTTAACTGAGGAAGTGAGCATATTAACTGGTAATTAAAAATATAAACAAAATTTTCATGCGGGGCCATGGCAATATGAATCAAGTTCACTACACTGAATTATAGATTAGTCAGAATGTGTCCTCATTGCAAATTTGTAGCTTGGATTTCACAGTATTCATAACATTACAGAGAAATGCTATTCAGTCAGGTGTGGCTCCCTTAAACAATAGAGTAAAATAGAAGTAATGAACATTTGTGTCACATTTGGCTACCTTCTATATTTGGTACTAGTTTATTTCTTTTAGTTTTGTGGTTGCTTTTTTGGTTTGCTTTGTTTTTTGTTTTTGGGGGGTTTGTCTGTTTTAGCATTTCGTGTCTGCCATCCTAGCAACCCTGAGAAGAAAAGATGTGAGATTTTTAAACAAGAAAAAGGACATCCATTCCCATCTCTGTATAAATGAACAATAAACAGGAGAGACAACTAAGAAAATAAAAGCCTAGAAGTACTTATATTCTCTTTTGCAAGAGCTAATGGACAGAGATGAAATATAAATGAAAGTGGGGACCTGGGTAGCACCCTACCCTCCTGAATCTGTAGCTGCCCTGCACATCTGTCTGTCATGTTGGCCAGGGGTCCCCACTGTGAAAGCTCTGGACTGAATATTAATGACACTCAAAACCCAAGTCCATTTCCTTTTCTTTTCCTTCTAAATTGTGAATTCATTAGCACCCCGGGCTGACTTAGTACTCAGCAGTAACTGCGCAGGTAAACATTAAAACCAAAACCGGTGCCTTTGAGGGGCAAGTCAACAATGTAGCCCATAGAGATGGATTTAGAAATTGCACCTAGAAATAGTATTCACTATGTCATATTCCCCCTTAAATGTAGTGTCTGCCAGAAAGAAAGCTGCTGGCTTTTTCTTTGACTTAACACCCACCAAGGGCTATATGGAGCCTGACACAGGGATCAGTGCAGACCCGGAAAGCACCAGAAAGGGCAGAAGAGCTTCCCAGTAGCTATAAGAGAAACTATGCTTATTAATAGCACTTCTCAAACCCAGCCTGCTAGTGTGATGCCTCCAACTGGCCGGTACCAATGCGTCATCATCATAACTGCTACTACTTGGCAACTTCTTAATTTGTAGTTTTCTAGTGCTATTTGGAAACTGGGATGCATTTTAAAATTATGCAGCAATTTCCCCCATAATAAACTAGTTTTAATTCCATGCAAGGAGTGTGCAAAGGACACACAGGGGAAGCGTGCAGTTCAGTGCTCACAGGTTAGGGAGGAATGTCCCGCAGGATGGTAGTTTAATCATCACCCTCCAACTCTGGATTTTATCAGGCTGTGACCTTCTAAGCTGTAACCATCTATTAGGCTGCACAACTTTTACAATGGCAGAAAGGAAAAGGGGGTGCATGCTGTGAAATGATTTATTAGAATTGTAATGCTAGGATTGTACCAAAAAATCATAAATATTCTTCTTAATGTTTTACTTTATATGACAGCCTTCAAGTGATACATTGTCTGACAATTTTCAAGATGGCTATATAAACACTATTTTTTTTGCTGTACTTTAATATATGATGAAGTCTCTGTAGGCTAATATATAGAACTATAGAGCCAGGGTGTATTCTTAGTGTGTACTGTCCCAATAATAGATTCCTGTATCTTAAAAAAATCTATCATGACTTTGTACAGTGGATTTCTTCTTAACATGGAAAAAGCAAAAAGATAAAAATGCGAAGGCAAAAGAGAAAAGCAGTCAATGGTACTATACAGCGTGTATTTCTATTCTTACTCCACTAACTCAAGTATCTCTGATTTGCTTCATAAACAGAGCTCAACAACATTAAAATCTCTTTTCTCATCTTTATGAGATCCTATACTATAGCCAAAGTTTGGATAGTGCCTTTTAAACTAGATGTTTAAAATTAGACAGATGTTTAATTTTTCTTTGTAAGGCAGCCATCAAAGATACTAAAAGTCTAATAACTTTGCAGAAAGACTCCTAGGAAACATCGAAATGAGATGCTATATTACAACACAAACAAGAATCCCTTAATCTGTTTCTAAAAAATAACCACAATCTGATACTTGGCATAACTTTAGTCTAAGTCATGCTGTGTTGGGGAAAACAATACTGGAGTAGAGGAAGCTACCTGGACAAAGAAACAAAGATTGAGGGAATCATCGTAAGATAGATATGCTAACACCAGGGAAAGAGAGTCCACAGTCCAAATCATTAACAGAGTGAACACTCTAGGATTGGGCCAGGTTTCCAAAAGGTCTGATTTAAAGGGAAAGAAGGGAGGCCAAGCAGAGACTGGTTTGGTACCTGACAATGAGTAAGAAAACTGAGCTACGCTATCAGGGCCGCAGTGACTGACAATGCAGGAAACAGGACCAGGACCCCAGAGGAAGAGACCTGGGGGAGTTAGGAGGAGGGTCTGAGCCCTAGACAACCGGGCATGGGGTTAAGGTTTGTTGCAAGGGCCCCTGGAGGAGGCAGCTTTGTAGAATGGAGTGAAAATGCAGAGGGAAGAGGGGGGAGGGTGAATAGAGAAAGAAAGCTCAGCTTGATGTTGATGCAGTTCTTGGGAGAAAAGGGACACCTGGCATAGGGCTACAGACTAATTTTCTTATTCCTGCTGGTGGAGAATTAGTTTCTAATATACCACCAGGCCTGAATCTTAATGATTCAGGAATTAGGAAAAGCAGAGCAATCTGTTGGGAGCTCTTCAGTAGCCACAGCTGGGAGTACAGTGGCAGGAACTGACAAAGACGACCATACATAGCGGGGATCTTTTTTATTTTAGGAAATTTAAAATAAATGGGAGAATCCATTTAAAGGGACACATTCAATACTTCAAGAATACATAAAGCTTAACTATTTCAAGGAAGAGAATCTATGCAGAGTGATTTTTTTTTTCCTCAGTTGAAAATATATAAGCCACATGTGCCAAAATTATTCTGCAGGGAATAGCACACTTTTAAAGAAAATGCATTCCAGGGAAAGCCTTATGCCAGGTTTCGATTCTGCTTTTTAATCAAAGGAATGCAATATTATAATGACTTCCTCACTTGTAAAATAAGACTTTGGGCAGACGACAGTGTAAAAGTGCTAACAAGATAATCTTTGAAGTCCCTTCAACTCTAACATCCTATGATTCCATGGTTCATTCATTCATGTAGCACAATGAAATAGCCAGGGCATATATCTCTAAGCAAAAACAATTCCCCATGCAGTCTGTTCAGAGAGGAAACTCTGATGTTTATTTGCTTCCTGACTGTGGTTAGCCACTGGTGAGTTTCCCGCAGTCCCCCAGGCCTTCCACTAAGACAAACCATTCACCTGCTAGGGAGAGAGTAGAGTTTACTGAACCGAAGATGGATTTCTCTAATACAAAATCACATAAATTCTGGATTAATTTTCGCTCATTGAAACTGAATCTCTTCTAGGTGTTAGAATTTCAGACACAAGTGACTCCCATCTTGTGAAGATGGGTCATTTTGCAGATCTCTTTGCTTACCAGAAATTCCCAAGTCTTGCTCAATATACCCTTCCCCCTGTTTACCGAAAATGTCCTCACTGTCTTGCCTGACAAGCCCCTTGTGTAGAATCTCCCCTTAATAACACCCCTTGACAATAGATAACCATCGCCTCCCTCCCCATAGACTCTCCCATTAAACAACCTACATAAACATCTACTCTGTAAATGGACATGGGTTCCGTCCTTTCCTGGAGACCCTCCTCCACAAGTTTTATCCCAATAAAGCGTATACTGCCCTAGAACCATCTCCCATCTCCTTCTTTCCCAGACCTTTCATTAGAAAGGCAGAAATCGGAAAGCCTGACCTGGAGTAATTGACCATAATATCATTGGGATGCTTCCTAATCCTATCTAGGATGCTCAGGTTAACAAAGCGTTATTTTGTGAAAATAGGCTTAGTTTCCTAGAAGTCATAGGAGAAAAAATATGACTTTTCCAGCACCAAAGCTGACAAATCTACTTGGGTATTGCTTATTTTTTTTGTTGGATCAATTATATACACTTTAAGAAATTGTTGAATGTCCAATGACTACTCTGAGGATGTTCTCATTTCAATTCAATAACTATTGAATGACTGAAGGGGATTAAAAGTGAAGAGAGCTAGAAGATCTGCTTTCATGGTATTTACTGTTTTTTATCTATGCTATCCAATACGGTAGTCACTAGTTAAATGTAGCTATTGAGTACTTCTAATGTACTCAGACGGGTCTGTATTGATATGTACTATAAGTGATACACGTTGGGTTTCAAGGATTTAGTAACCAAAAAAAAGAATGTGAAATATGTTATCAATTTTATGTTGATTAAGCTAGGATTGCAGGTTTGAGGCCAACTTCTGTGATTTAGCGAGACTCTCAGCAACTTAGTAAGACTATTTCAAAATTGAAAAAAAAAAGGAAAAGAAAAAGGGCTGGGAGTGCACCTTGGAGGTAGAATGCCCCTGGGGTCAATCCTCAGTACCAAAAAATTGGTTGAATATGTTAATATGATAATATTTTGGATATGTTGGTTAAATAAAGTTTATTATTCAAATCAGTTCCTCCTTTAAAGTTGTTCTTTTCTTTTTCCTTCTCTCACTCTATTTATTTTTTTGAGTGTGTGTGTATGTGGTGCTGGGAACAGGGGCATTCTACCTCCCAGCTACACTCCAGCCCTTTTTATTTTTTAGTTTGAAACAATGTCTCAGTAGGTTGCTCAGGGTCTTGCTATGTTGCTGAGGCTGGCCTTGAACCTGTGATCCTCCTATTGCAGCCTCCCAAGTACTGGGTCTTTCTTAATGTGGCTATTAGAAAACTTATGGTTACATATGGAACTCACATTGGTGTATTATATTAAACTTGTATTGGGTAGCACTGATCTATAGAGTCTGGTTGAGATAGAAATTGTAAACTAAAACCTGAGACAAGACAATGTGGTAAGTACTAAAAGAAATCGCATGTAAAATATAATAGATCTTTGGAGAGAGCATAAATTATGGGGCAGAAAGCTAAGGAGATCCAAACTTACACATTTTTAGGAATCCACACCTAACTTTCTGAATCTCTTATTGCTAAAAAATATGTAATCATCTCTCTCTCTCTACTTAGTGAGGCCCTCTGCAACTTCGTGAGACCCGGTTTCAAAATAAAGTATAAAAAATAGGGCCGGGGGTGTAGCGCAGAGGTAGAACGCCCCTGGGTTCAATCCCTGGTACCACAAAAAAAAAATATATATGTAATCAGCTTTTGTCTACAGTGAATCCTGTGCTTTGCTTTCTTCTCATGGTCTTAAGTTTTCTCTTTCTTCTTTATTTGTAAATTTGACATTTCTACTGGACTTTCTCTGTGTTTCATACAGTTATTATCTCTTTCATAACTTAAATGTCCTATCCACTCACATTTACCTTTAGCTACCGATGTTCTTGGCTGTCCCCTTAACGGCCCATCTTCTTGGAAGAGTTTTCACTTGCAACGTCACTGTCTTACCTCCACCTCACACATCAACCCAAGCCAGTCATGCTCTGCCCCACCAGCCCATTGAAGATGCTTTCTCTAGAGCTCCGAATGATCTCTGTTGGCTGAACTCATTGAACCCATCTCATTCTTCATCTTTCCTAACTTCTTTGGAGCTTTTGACCATGTTGCTCAGCCTTGCCTTGTTTGTTGTTGATGTATTAACAGATTTTTCTGGGTTTTTTTCAATTTTTCTGGCCATTCCTTCTTAGACTACTTGACCATTCCTCCAATATCAGTATATTCTTCAGGGTTGTTCTAACTTCTCATGTCTGCATGTTCATCTTGAGTGACACCACACTCTGCTATTAAGTTAGTGACTAACAATATGCTGAGGATTCTCAAACCTAAATTTTTATATAATTTTCCCTTTCTTCATCCATAAATCCAATTTTCTACTGGAAAAAGCTTCCTTACTGTAGTTTAACAACTGAAAATAAGCTCTTACTTTTCTTCCAGTATCAGCTTTCATCACTTCCTTTTTTCTATGCTCAGATTATGAGGAAATGCCATGTAGTCCTCAAATATACTGTGTCTTTTCTCACCTTTGGGGCATAACACATGTTTTCCATCTGTGTGGAATCCTCCTCCTAATTCCTCATACTGAACTGTGGTAAACTCTTATTCCAGCTTTGGCATAGATACCACTTTTTCTCAGAATCCTTATTTTGTGGGGCCTAATTCCCTTGGTATGTGTCCCTGTAGAACCTTGTACTTCCTCCATTATAGCATCTTTATACTTTGTTGTACTTCTCTATCTCCTCTCCCTGGGCTTTAAAATTCTTGAAGGCAGGAGGCTTTTATTGCTACAGATTTCACCACTGTATTTCCAGCAACTAATGCTCTGCCTAACATATGGTGGTTCATCAATAGAAGTCTGTTGTCCATGGAAAGAAGAAAGGAAGGTCAGATGGACAGAATGAATGGTTTTCTGGCAGAGGTGGCATTTGAGCTGTATCTTGAAGATGACGAAATTTGTATCAGTTGAGAAGATATTATTTTAGACAGTGAATCAAATTTTCTGAGAATTCATCAAATCAATTGATGAAACATTGGCAGGGATAAAGGAAACACTTTATAGGTCTATTTGGAAGAAGATCAAAGATCTGAAAGAAATAACACAATATTAGAAAGAATTTATTTTATGAAGGACTTTGAATGTGAGTCTAATTTTGTATTTCACTTTAACTTAATGGAGAATGACAGAGATCATAAAAGATTTTTAAGAAGGAATGAGATGAATTGTGATGTTTATAAAAAATTTAAGTTAGCAGTATTATGTGGGTTGAGTAAGAGTGAAGATGTTTAAATAATATTAAAACTAAAATCTCTCACTTTACACTATACTATATCTTACTATACTATTCTATGTCTAGAATGATGGAAGAGAGAAGGAAAAGGAAAAATGAACGGGCAATGAAAAGAAACAAAGACAGGTTGCTGTCTGAATGAGGGCAGGCAAGTAGAAACAACTGAAATCAAGCCTAAATAAGCCTTGACTATAGGCTACAATTATCTGCAGTACAAATGATCACTAGGAACTTCGTGATCCTGCGAGTGTGTAAACATGGTCATGTGTATTTTGTGAAAGCAAGCAGGCTCCTAAGTGCCTCCTGCAGTTGAATCAGCAGAGAACATGAATTTTCTCCTTATTTATGACAAGTCTAGAAAAGACAAGCTAAGTATCATTTTCATCTAGGCATTTGGACTGCAGATTGATGAATTCTCAGAAAATGGAAAGTGTTGGTCATTCTCCCTTGAAGAATGAAGGGGAAGAAGAAATGTCTCTGAACAGCACACAATTGACAACCCGCTTTCTATATATCCTCTTGAAAAGCAAACCATTATGTAAGATTGTATATAGGAACCACTGGTTTGTATAAGAACAGCATATAATGGGAACTGGTAAAAATTGTTGAGGATCATTAAAAATTAACTAACTTTTCTCAATAAAATTTTGGAATATCCTCCCCCCCAAAAAAAATCATGCATCACACATTACTTCACAATCTCTACTCCACTCAAAATGTTTATCCGTAAGAAGCCATCTCCCCATATCGATGAAGTAAAGGAGCTTCACCATGCTGCAAAGGAAGGGAGAGAAGAAGAGAGAGAGCCATCTCAAACTACACAAGGCAGAGCTGGCTCCAGGAGGGAACTGCACTTTTAGCAAATGTGGTGAGAGAGCCTGGGAGCAGGGACACAGCAGGTCCACGGAGCCTGTGCTCTGGTCCTCCTTCTGCTCCTGCCAGGCCAGTTTTGTGATCAAGCATGAACGAAACAGGACAGCTGAGCCTCCATTTTCTCATTTAAAGCAATAACACTCTTTTAACTGCATTTTTGTTGTTGTTCTTGTTGTTGTTGGTACTGGGGACTGAACCCAGGGGCATTCTACTTCTGAGCGACATTTCCAGCCTTATTTTATTTTTTATTTTGAAGCAGGGTTTTGCTAAGTTGCTGGTAGTCTCACTAAGGGAGTCTCACATTGCTGAGGCTGGCCTCAAACCTACAATCCTCCTGTTTCAGCCTCCCAAGTACTGGGATTACAGGTGTGTGTCTCCACACCCAGCTGCATAATGTTTAAGATTCATCTCAAGCTAACATTAGAGTATGATGAAACATTTTTGCCTAGTCTTTGTCCTGTGTTCTTGGCAAAGAGCTTCTATAACCCTTGAACTCTCCTGAGTGATAGAAGCTTCCTGTCATTTGCAAGACCCTTGGCTCACACTTGTTTATGCTCATGAAATTCATGGTGGGACTCCTACAAAACTTCAGGGTAGGGACTGGTCACCAGAAAGACCAACCACTTGATTAGAGGGTTCAGACTCTGGGCCAACCTCACATCTAGGGAGGGAAAGGGGCTAGAGATTGAGTTCAATGAATCATGTCTATGTAATGCCACCCCACATAGTCCAGCTTCCTGGGTGGTGAACACACAAATGTGCCGGGGTGATGGTTTCTGATTCCATAAGTAGAGGGCACAGAACCTCTGTACTTTATATTCTCCCAGACACTGTTCTGTGGGTCCCTGTATTTGGTGGGTCCTGACTAGTATCCTTTATAATATAACACTAATTATAATCATAGCACTTCCCTGAGTTCTGTGTGTTGTTATAGTAAACTGTCAAACTTGAAGAGATGCTGGGAACCCCAACATTTTTAACCAGTCAGTCAGAAGTTCATGTGGCCTTGAGATTCCCAATGGACATCTGGCATCTAAAATAAAGGCAGTCCTATTGTTGAGCATGTCCTGAAACCTGTGGAGTCTGATAATAACTCTGAGGGTTTAGTGCCCAAATTAAATTCCACTGAACCAGTGGTTATCAAAGCACACATTATTTACTGTGTATTTACTGTGCAAAATGAGAGATAAGTAAAGAAGGAGTAGGGAACAAGATTCTGTGTGTGTGTGTGGTACTGGGGATTGGACCTGGGGGCATTCTACCTCTGAGTTAAACCCCAAGCCCTATTTTATTTTTTATTTTGAAACAGTGTCTCGCTAAGTTGCTAAAGGTCTCACCAAATTGCTGAGGCTGGCTGGGAACCTGCGATCCTCCTGTCTCAGCCTCCCAAGTACAGAGATTACAGACATGCACCACCAGGCCCAGCTTTAGGCAGCATTCTTTTACTTACTGTTTAATACTTATGCTTTAAGGAAGGCATGATTAACACAAGACTGGTAATTTCTAACAAGTTTGAGTTGAATGTAGGTGTACTTATGAATCCCATGATATTTCTGACCTCAAGTTAATTTTAAGGAAAAAGAATACCATAGCAGCTTTGTAATCCTGTTGACCTTAAAGCCCTTAAAACAATCGCCCGTCATTAGGACAGGCATTAGAAATATGTTGAGCAGATTCTGAGTCAGAGCATGTTCAATAGAACATCTTACTTGTATCTTGCAGAGAAGCCAAGGCCCGTAACGTGAAACTATACTGCTGACCTGATGCCTACTTCTATCCTCACTCATATAAAACCTGCTGAATTATATTCCAAATTCACAAGGCCTCATTCTCATTCTCTCATGGAGTTTGGGTGGAGGAAGGGCAAGAGGAAGGGGGAGGCAGGGGTGGACATGGCATTAGGTTCCTGGTCTCATGCTACCTGCCTCTCAAAAGACTCCGAGATCAAACAGTAATGAGTGATGAGAGACAAAAAAACACAGCACCGGGGCTCTCTCTTACTAAAGGAGTTTAGACTTTCAACATGATGAATTCTCTTTGATAAAAGAATAAAGAGCTGTGTTGTCTCTAGAGGAGGCTGCTGGGGTTCCCATGGTCTTCACAAGAGGCAAAGTGCCAGCTATCCAGATCTCCTGTCTCCTCCTTGTGGCGTCTCTTCCACATGGCTAAAATGAAAGACACAGATGTCCAATTCTACTCAAATATTTTCTTTTAAACTACAGAGATAGACTGCTCCGTCTCTCCATTTGAAGGATGGAACATTTGTGAGAAAAGAAATCACAAAAGGACAGATTCATCAGAAGCTGCTGCATAATGAGGCCATGAGGTATAAACGGGAATGTGGCCCTTTAAACGCCGTCAGAAGTAGCAGTGCTGTGATAATTCAGCCATTTGCCCCAAAGAGCAAGAACCTGGTGCTTTGGCTATACCATGTTCTTTCTTTCTACCTCCTTCTCCAGAGTTTTAATTAAATATTTAATCTTTAGGTGATATCAGGAGCTTGAAGAAATTTAATCCTAAATCGGTTTGTACAGATTGAATATCCTTTATCTGAAATGCTTGGGACTAGAAGTGTTTTCAATTTCAGATTTGGGGGGACTTTGGAATATGTGCATATACATAATGAGATATCTTGGGGATGGAACCCAAAACTAAACATGAAATTCATTTATGTCTCATGTTTACCTTATACACATAGACCATAGGCAATTTTTTTTTGCAAAAGATTTAGCGCTCCTATGTTTTGACTGTGACCTATTCCATGAGATCAGGCGTGAAACTTATTTTCTGCTTATGTAGCACTCAAAAGTTTTGGATTCTGGAGCATTTCGGATTTTGGATTTGGGGGTCAGAGATGCTTCACCTGGATTAGCTTTCCTGCTTGCATTCTGGGGCTGAACTGTTCTTGGAATCCCAGTCAGTGACAGAGTAAGACTAAATGCATCGTAAAATGGGAATTTAGAGTTTGAGTACTCTGCTGCCTTTCCCTCACCAAATATAGCTATTGTTTAGAAAAATTTTTAATCCATCCCAGTTTTACAGTCCTTCCTTCAGCTTCTTTATTTTTGTGCAGAGAAACACACTTCTAGAGACATGCAAATTCACACATCACATCCAGCCAAGGTCTGCAGTAAACCTACATTCACACTCTACTCCTTTACCTATTAAGTTTCAAAACATTCACAGCATTTGTGAAGTCACAGTTCCTAGATCTCATTTACACCAGAAACCCCCAATTTCTGGTCTACATGCACATTAAAACTTATATCAATTTATTGGGTGACAAATGGACTGACTCTCAATGTTAGAGCACACGATGGCAGCTTAAAGTTCAGACTCCAATTCTATAGAGCGGCCATCCTGTCTCCAGGCATATCAGATAGAAAGTATGTCTATGTTTCCTCCAGGCTCTGCACCATTTTTTGTGCATTTTCTGGATAGCATCCATGCTGATTAGTGGGAGTCATTAAAACAGACCTGAGGACTCAGCTATGCTCAGAGACTAGCTCATGCACAAAGACATTAGGAAACTCTTTAGTTTCCACCCTGAGTACATCTGTCTCTTTTCTTGTTAGTGACAATCATACATAATTTAGAATCAAACAAATCCAGTCCTGCAGCCCTCACTTTCTGGTCAGTGATCTTGGATGTCACCTTGGAAGCTTCCTATCTCCACATTTCAGTTTCTTCATGTGTGAAAATGAGGATAACGTTTCTTACTTTGGATGATTATTCTATGGATTAAATGAAAATATCTTTAAAAGTCCAGCATAAAGGTTGGCCCATACCAAGTGCTCACAACATGGGATTCTTTTCCAGGCAGAAAAGTCACAAAACCTACTGCTTCACCAGAACAAAGAAGGCACAACTGAGAATATCTGAACCAAGGTCAGAGATGTTTTCTCTCCAAGGTGGAGACATGGTATGCAGGTGCATGTGAACTTTTCCTTAATCTTCAACTCCACCTCCAAGGAGTTATAAACTACTCCCTAGGTAGCCATACAAAAGAGAGAGGGTGGGGAAGCAAGGGAATAAATGTGCCCCTCCCTCTTCAACTACACTGTCATTTTGATTTAAATACCATCATTTGCATATTTTTTATCTGAACCTAGAAAGGCCACCTTCTCACACCTAATCACCAGGAAGCAGCAGGCAGCAGCCTGAGAAGCTTTTATCAATATGCCAATTTTTATTTTAGTTTATAATTTAAAAAGTGAGAGTGAAGTGACAGAGACCGTATCTTTTCAAAGAGTTTTTTAAAACATATTAAAAAGCTCTGTCTTTTTTTTTTTTTTGACACTAAGTAGGAGGAGGGAAAACATAGAAATGAAGTGGAAAATAAAATGCAAAGCAATCAGGATCCAGAGAAAGAAAAAGTAGTAATACCAGCCGCCCCCACCTCCTGCTGCATATACACAAACTATCAGAATGACTAAGGAACATTGTGATAACATGCCCTAAAAGTAATTTTTTTAGCCTTGTTTTCTATCCTAATACTAAGGACCTCCTGCCCTTTGGTGCCACATAGCTATGCTAATGACCTCCTGACCCTTAAGCCCATGAACCTGATTCCTGCCTGCATGCTCAGCCCATGCCCCTAGACCTATCCCCTTGCTTCTAAATAAGGCAAAAATTACTATGATTGGTTGATTTAAAGCATAACCCGCAAACTCTGCTTCTGCTCTTTATAAAAGGAAACTGTGAGTTGTACAGGGGCTGCGGTTTCTGCCCCTGCTGGAGAGCGGTAGCCCGGCCGAAATAAAGCCTCTCACCTTAACTGAGTCGGTGGTCTCGAAATTTTCTGTTCCTCACTCGTTGTTTAACAAACATAAAGTTAGATGTAGCAAAAATGCAAAAAAAAAAGTCGGTGGGGGGCAAATCTGGAAAAATAGAATAATTTGGATAGTCCAAATTATTCTGTAACTGTAGCTAAAAATCATCATTGTGTAAAAGATTTGTAAATTTGAATGCTTGTAACCTTAAACTAGAAGTTAGACAGTCTGCCTTTTGGGAAGAAAATTTTCCAAAGCAATTATGATAATAATAATAATAATAGATTTCCTTTCATTTGAAATGTAACAGACAATATTTATCTGAAAGCAGAATTTACACCAGGTGCCTGGAAATTAAATGAGATTAGTGGAAGTGTGATGATAGCCGTGAGCTCTGTTGCCTGTGTGTGTAAATGGGCACATCAAACTGCAATGTCCATTTCCTCTACAGTTCCTCTCTATATATTCAGAATGACAAGACTGAATTTTCTGTTTTCTAAATTTCTGTTTATCCTTCCTTCTGCACTCCTGGTGGGGAAAGTGTCTTTCTTAAGGTAGAAGAAAGAGCCAGACACTTTTTTTGCATAACTCATCAAAGTAATGCTATGTGAGTTGGCCAATATTAACAAGAGAAAGATGCATTTTTATTCCTACAAACACACTGCTCTGAAGATTACATTTTGCAGAAATACCTATCAAAGATGCATAATAAAGACTTGCCACCCCCTTCCAGAACAATCTCATCACCTCAAAGACCTTGGGGTGTACTTTGCTTGATGGAGTCTGCACCTATTGGCAGAACTGGAGATAAAAACAAATGACTCAGGAAAACATGAAGTTGTGTGGAAAAAGGAAGAAGATCCAACAGGAGACTATAAATTCCCCTTGACCCATTGAAAAAAGGAATGTTTTTCAACATCCTTGGGTCTCTTTATCAAAACGTATTCTGATCTGAGTTCATGTCTTCGCCTGAACCACCCTTCCTTCACCCTTCCACGGCGTCACCTTCTCTGGCTACTCTCCCTTAATCTCCTATCCATTCTCTCCATCCTGTGTGGATCCTTTAAATATAGGTGTTTCTCAAAGCCTGGTCCTGGTTCTTCTGTTTTCTCTTTTAGAAACTTCACAGAGCTGGGCGTGGTGGCGCACACTTGTAATCCCAGTACTTTGGGAAGCGGAGACCGGAGGATCCGGGTTCGTGGCCAGCCTCAGCTCTCTCTCTCTCTCTCTCTCTCTACCTAGTGAGGCCCTCCACAACTTTGTGTGACCCGGTTTCAAAATAAAGAATAAAAAAATAGGGCCGGGGGTGTAGCGCGGAGGTAGAACGCCCCTGGG